>JAPYYQ010000530.1:0-59474 GCA_030522585.1 Anagyrus pseudococci | reverse complement strand
TATATATATATATATATATACGTAGAAACTGTCCCGAGCAGTTAACGGCGTACCTTTTTCCGGCGCAGCAGTTTCCAGTCGAAGTGACTCATCCTTGCGGCAATAATTCCCAGTTCGCTTTTATCTCTCGGCCTTCCTCCAGCAAGGGATGTACCAGTCGAAATTCAATTGCGACTCCCAACTCCTCTTGTTGACGTTCCAGCTTTTCTTGCTCGCTAAGCAAAATGCAGCTTTCCGCATGGTATCGAGCCGGCCAGCTTGTGGAAAGCTCGATTAAACGGTCAAAACTTTTACCGTCGTTGTCGTCATCGTCGTCGATTCAGTCTTGAGCATAATTAATTTACTTTCCGACTAGCGTTTTGCTCGAGAAAAATATTCATGTATGTATATATATGCTGGGTGTTGTGGCGCGAGGGGCTGATGCAATATCGATCGGAAAATAGTCGTCACGAGATATACCGCTGTGCTCTCTCCTTCGCCTTCTCTCGTGCCGTTTTATCATTTATTATTAAGCTCGCGTGTGCCTTCCGTGCTCGGGCGCGCTCTCGCACGGAGCTGCCACTACTACCCTGTCCTTGTTTGCAGTTAAGGCGTTTTGCAGGTGCTTGAACGTACAAAATGTGCATCAAAGCTTGTACTCAAAATGTTCTATTCTAAACTTTGCTGATTCGCTATTCAATCAACGCTCCGCTTGCCGATTCCACGCAGCCCTGCTCTCTCGTTGATGACACTCCAAAATTCATGCTCACCACGTACTTGATGATCGAAAATTTCACCGAGTCATTCGTCGATGATTGCATGTCGATTGATCTTAATTACCCAGCGCATGGATTGACGATTGATCAACAATCACTAACCGCATCTTTCCTCGTTCACTCAGTCACTCGATTACCAAATCACGCACCAATTGTCACCAATCTTCTGTCACGCACCACCACTGAAATCTCAGCACGAGGATTAGCGAACGAGCATTTACACAGCCCGCGGACTAGGGCGTCGGCACACAAGCAGAGCAGCACTAACAGTGACGCGATCTAAAGGAATACCCTCCCTACCACCGTAACACCAGCACAATGCCAAACCTGGCCTTGGAGGTGCATAACACACAGACACACCGGCGATGAACCCAATAAACCCTACGACACTTTACGGCGAGTTCACTGGTGCAACAACTCCAGGTCGAGCCAATGCTCATCAGCGCGCGGCAATGTCGCACCCAGGTACACACAATCGCACACAAGCACGTGTCCAGCCGCACTGGCGGTGTAAACAGAACGTGTAACCGAGGCTCGAGCTGTAACGCGCTCTCCGGCAGGCTAGTCGCGCGTAGTCCTCCGCAAGGACTACGGCTGGACGGCGGATCGTTACTGCCGCGGGCCCCGAGCGATATCTACCCACGCCCGAGACAGCAGCCCCGTGCGCGCGTGTGCCCTCTCTCGCTCGCTCTCCCTCTCGGCCGCGCACGCGCCTGCTGCGTCTCTCGCACAACAGAGGGTGCCGGCCGCAGGGGCTGCGTGCGCGCCGGCTACTACCCCTCCCGCTGGCCCTACTCCCTGCCGGGGAGCGCCTCCCGCCCGAGCGCTGCCCTCCCAAAGCCCCCCCTGCCCTGACAGCCCGGAACTTGCTGGCCGTGTTGTGGTGTGCGGGCACAGGGACCCATTCGCAGAGACAGCGCCCCGCGCCGCGAGACTTTGCATGCGTGATAAATGCACGACTGGGTGGATAGGAGCGGCTGGACAGGCAGAGCCGGTGTACTACTTGGCAGTGTGTGCGTGTCGGGAGGGGTGGAGAAGGGCCCGAGGGCTCGAGGGAGGCTGCGCTGGCAAGGGCTGAGGGGTTAATGTGTTCTTCCCTCCCTCCCTCCCCCAGCCTGCCCCCAGGGGGCGAAAATATGGATTCAAGGTTAGCGCTGGTTAAGGTCGCAGGTGCATTTGTTATTTCGCCGCTAGGGCGGAGGGGGGCTCTCGGGCTTCCGGTGGCGTGCCACCGCCAGGTTATCACGCGAGAGAGCTATATACACCGCCGAGCCTATATAGCGCGGGGAGAGAGATCATCTGGCGGAAATGCAGCCGGAGTGTATTTATTGAGCGCCGGCCTAGGAGTTATTATTCTCGAGACTTTCGGAGGCTTTTAGGCAAGCCCGGATATCGATGCGCACAAGTTGAATATTCGCGCGATAAGGGTGGAGAGGCAGGCTAGGGGCGGACTCTGGGATTAAATTAGCCGAAGGCATAGCGGATTTACAGGCTCGCTTGAAACTCTAGCGAGTATCAATGGTCATCTGATATCCACGCCAATTTCCTTGTTTCTAGGCTTATATACCATATAAACGTATAAGCAAGAAGAGCCCCGCGTTTTGTAATACAAGAGTTTAACTTTTTTTTCAACTTTTCCCATGAAATTTACGTATAGCGCTGGCTTGTTAATTTTGGTTTTGTTATTCAAAATAATGGCCAATGCTGGTTGCGTTATTGTAAAATTCTAGCTTTGAACATTAATATGAATTTCGTATACGAATATACGTATAAAAAGAACATTTGCACGGGTTTTGAATTTACATTGGAGTGCTCAAAAGCCGTGTTGGATAGAAAAAAGAATTTTGAATTTAAACGAACGTGAGGGTATAAATATAAGGCAGCAGAAAAAAGAAGATAAAAGAGGGTTTGGCATTAGCGCGACGATATACTAGGAATACGCAGAGCTGCAGCAGCTGTATCGTTTATTGCATTAACTACTAGGTAATGTGAACTGCTCGCGCTCGGGATAATTGAGCGTGTGCGATCCACTCGGGCTTTATGTAGCATGACTTACAGTAGGGAAGGGACTTTGCGCCGGTAATTCTGTGCAAGACAAACCTAGAATAGATAATGCCGAACTATCTTTTGAGAGGATTCTATGAATAAAAATAAACAACCCTTGTATTTTTTTTTTTTTTTTTTTTTTGAATCCATTGAAATTGCTTGAAAAATTGATTTAACTAACCATAAGAGAAAAATGATTTTGAAAAACTAAACGAGATATGTTAGAACGATTCTAAACGATTTTAAGCCGAGCATTATGAAAAATATGTTAGTAACATTTTTCTGTTAGAATTTGTTAGTTTAAAATTTTTTATCCTAAGCATTAAAAAAATTTTTTTGGAGTTTTTTCTTACACAATCAACTGCCAATGTCATTTTTCTCTGTAAAGTTGTTCTATATTTAATTTTAGACGTTAAAATAAAAGTTTATGTAAAAGACTTACACGTAAAATCCCAACTTTATTAATACTACACACTATACATACTATGCGTGCCAATATAAATACTATTTTTAGTTACCCTACAGAAGATTTTTTCGTATAGAGGAAAACTAATAAAAACTACTAAGATTCCTTCGCGCCACTTAAACAACAAATGAAATAACCTTGTTTGCGTGCTAATTTCCTCTAATATTTATTCATACAATCGAAAAAAATAAAACTTTAATGACCAATGGAATATTAATTAAAAAAACAACGATTTTAAAATCCTTCAAAATAGGCAAGTTAAAAATGTTAAAAATTGTGTAAAGTATTTATCAGATTATACGATTAATTAAAATTTTGTCCGTAAGTTGTAATTAAAAAGTTTAGCTAAGACTAGTTTTCCAAGGCCACGGATTTTTATAAGGCTGGCGTCATCTAACGGTAGAAGCTCGAACACTCTCAACTTTCTCCGACGAGCGATAGCGTTTTACCATGCCTCATCGTACCATCTCTCTTACTCTCACTCTCGCGTACTCCGACCTTTACTTTAGTTGACTTCTTTCACTGTCACTATTACCTACAGTCGTACCGTTACTCCTTTAAAATGGTCACCAAAATCGACAATGCAATACAAATAAAAATTTTATTTCGTAGTTTATTAATTATTATTAATTCGTAAAATTAAACCAATGCATAAAATGATATAAAAAATACATTCCGAAAATATAATTATCTTTTAATCCATCTACACTTCATACGAACAGTGAAAAATAATTTTATCCTTCCCCATAATTTCTTCTCGGATTCCATTATAAATCAACATTTTCCAAGTCCCAAGTAGCCGTAGGGCTTAGCTTAACTTTGCGACACGAGTCGCGCTCAATATTCAAACGCGCCCACGACACAAGAGAGTCTCTCGGTATATCGCTCTCATCGAACAAGCTTCCCCGGCGCCACTTCTTTCCACGGCTGCTTTTAACCGGAAGACAAAAGTCCAACAGGGGAGGGTGAGCCGTGTAAAGCAAGGGGTGCGACAGAGCCTGGGCTCCGGCACCTGCGGCTCACCGCGTCAAATTGTGCGTGAAATTCAATCGGCGCTCCATACCCTCGTCTAGTCGCCTGTCGCCGTTGCTTTTGTCTCACTTGCTGTAAACGCTCTGTATAAAGCTCTTGGCTCGCAGGTGCGTGTGTATGTCGGTGTGCGTATAGGAAGCGATTTTGTATCGCAATAGAAGGCGAGAGCCGCGCAAGTTTTAGGTGTGAATGGTATCCGGCTAGCCCTGATGAAATTAGGCTTAGCTGTAGATCGAGCAAATTAACGTTGAGCGAGCGCGCACACGTGTTAACGTGGTTGTAGCCGTGTACCATATAAACTCGAATTATATTTGCTCCTTTGAGAGAATTGCACGTGTACTCGGGCGCGCGAGAGGGAGATAGAGCCTAATGGACTAAAGATTCATTCGCGGAACAAAGCGCGCCCAGGTAAAAGTGTGAAAAATCGTTAAACCGAAGCACACGTTTCGAACAATTAGAGAGAGAGAGAGAGAGAGAGAGAGAGAGAGAGGGAGGGAGCAATACAATTGCAGAGCGAGGGAGAGGCAAACGTGAGGCAAGGGAGAGTAAAGGTGTGAGAGGCTTACAATCGTAACAGCTCTCAATGATATTGCGATAAAAAGGGGGGGAGGGGGTTGGTGCAGAATGAGGGAGAGAGAGGGGGGGGGGAAAGAACTGGCGCGGTACAAATGGCAATCAAATTGTCCGTTTCGTCCGACTCTCGGCTCTCAAAGCTATATACAGACGCTGTTCGTTTCGCGAAATGACGCAATCCAACTGTCTAATGCCTGATGAGACTTGCTTGATAGCTACCGCTGAGCTCTATACTAAGCTACTTGACCATTTTTTTTTTATTGTACAAAACAGAAAGGTATAAAAGATATAAGTGGTAATTGCGGCTGATGTGAAAAAAACTATGTGTAAGAAAGGTGCATTGCTTTCAATATCAAATGGTATTTCACATTATTCTTGTTATTTCTATAGCTGCAGCTTTCTTGCCCAGCTTTTTAACAATACACGAACAACATCGGACGTAGTTAGCTGCAGAGCGGACTTACCGATGGATAATTGCAAAATGCTTGAAACACACTGACACATCAGAGCCGTCACGTGTTTTTCCGCATAAATTTGCCGCAACAATGTTTTAATCGCGCGCCTCCATACGGCGAGATAATCCGAAGAAATCATCGATAAATCCGGCCGTTAGGTATTTCCGCGTTGTTGTTATAATCCCCAACAATTTCATCCCAACCTTCGCACAGCACCGATCGTCATTCTGCTCGTCATCCGATCCCGCGTCACATCTCGGCAACAATTTTATTGTCTCCTCGACGAAACGAGGACGGAACCAACGTCGCAAGTCTCTAATCTCATCCGTGAATAGCTGCATGTACGCCCGCACTGAGACACGGGCAGCATGCGTACATATCTCTCTCGGAATCGGATCGATCGTACGACAGAGAGAGGGGCAGGGACTGAAAGTACCAGGGACCATCGGCCGCTGCGGCCTACCGGCAATTACCTAGCAAGCCGTTTATCGCGCGTGAATTAGCATAGGTAATTGATAGCTGCGCGTTCCGGCTGCGATTAATCCTTAGCTGCGATGCCGCCGCCGCTGTGCTTCTATACGAGCGAGGAGGAGCAGCCAGCTTTTGTTTTGCTCGGGGAAATTCGCGGAATCGGGCAGGGGAGGGGCGGCGTAATTAATAGGAAGTTCGATCACGTGGCCGCAATGCCGATATGACTTTTGTACACCTGGCGTGTGTCGTTGCGCGCGCCGAGTGATTTGAAAATACGATGCTCAAAGCTGGTGCTTTAAACCGCTTCGAGCTTGCTAAGCAGGAATGCGTAATCTTTATCATCGTTAAGACGTAATTGAGCGTTAGAGGTAAGATTTTATTTTTACAATCTTCGCCTATAAGGACGCGAAGGTTCTTTTTTCTTTCCTTTTTCTCTATAGATCGTAATTTTACAGTCTCACTTTTAATAGTTTTATGCTGCTCATCGACAGCTTGTACTCTTAGTTTATATCGAAGCATGGCATACTTAAAACGAAAATAAAGCTTGGAAAATTCCTGAATGTATTAAACAAATTATGTTTAATTATCAAACTCCGTTGCTCGTCTGTTATTACGTTTTTCATTTTTCCACAAATAACCGACTCGTGCCTGTTTACGAAACAATAATAACAAATGAAAATGAAGAGAACAAGGTATAGCCTGGAGTACACCGGTTGCGAGGGCAAGTAAATCGCGACTAGAAAAGGGAAACAATCGGTAGCTGAAAAGACCACAAGGTTTGCATAGAGATAAGCTCGAATTCCCGGATGAAAATCAAAAAATTGCTCGAAAGCAAGCAATTGCAGGAGAGGGGGGTGGAGGAATCGGTACAAGCCGATCGTCTCCTTTTACCTCGTTTCAACGTGGTACAGAGAGCCGAGGAGCGAGGGACGCGCCGGCGAATCACGTATTCCACGATACAGCATCTTTTGTTCCCCCGGCAGCTTTTCTTTTCCCTCCTTGCATTTTTGCATTTAATTCGGGCCCGACTGTGGAAGCCGCGCGAATTACAAACTTTCTCTTATGAAAAGAATATTCCCAAGCGGCGGGGGCGCTTTTAAAATAGAGAGAGGACTACCGCGCGGAAATTCACGGCAGATTCGATCGGCGGCCATTTATAAACGAAGCGATAATTTCCTGTAATAGCACGTGTATACAGTGAGAGGCTTGATTGTCCGCTTATCGATTACATATTATCCCCCCTCTCGATCCTCCCCGCTTCTTTTCAATAAACGCCTTTATGTAACGCTGCATAAATATCCCGAGCGCCAAGCTGGCCGAATAAAAGATTGGGTTTCAAAGAGCTGCCGAGGAGAGAGGCAAGGCAAACATTTTATTTACACGTAACTTGGTAACCAATTACCCCATAAATCTTCATATACCGTAATTCTACACCCCACCCCCCTCGCTCCAGCCGTCGCGTTCTCGTTGTTTCGATTTTGGTGAAATCGGTCGCTTCCGTCTCGGAAAAAAAAAACAATTAGGTAAAATAGAGAGCATACCGCGCGTGTTGTTTGTAAAGTAAGCGAGCCGAATAATTCGTAATCGAATTGAAATTTTCGTTCTCCGGAAGCCAGCGGAAAAGTTTGTCGGAACGAGTTTTGTGTGCTGGGAGCATAAGGGTGGGGAGAGCAGATGGAAGTCTGATGATTCACTAGCATACAGCCCTCGATCTCGTGCTGTAATGACGAAGATAGTATTTCGCTGGGTTTATTATACAATGTTAATCAACTGAATCCTGTTGAAATCTTGTACGTAAAAACTAGTTTTAAATAATCAGGAAAAATTCATTGTTTCGTGATAATAAGAACTGTAAAACTGAAAATTAAATAAAACTATACGATGAGAGTCACGGCGAGCAAGGCAGAGTGTGGCGAAACCGGAAAAGAAAATAAAACTCAAGGAGAGAGAGAGAGAGAGAAGAAAAAAAAAGGTGACCGGAATCATCCCACGCTTTCCTGCGAAAGTACTTCTGTAAACACAGAACTGTTGCATGCATATACGCTTTGAAATGGAGCCCGAGCGAAGGATTAATATTTATTAACATACGAGCCTAAACTAATCTGCACATGCAAATAACTAGACTCTTTCTCCCCTTCCCTTCACCTTTTTAGCATAATTTGCGCGCAAGTGCAACATGTCAGTTCGTTTATAACAAGCGAATATAAAACTGTTTCATTTCGCTCATCATCGCGCTTTACATAATTCCAGCCTGATTACTTCATAAGCTTTAAACAATAAGCAAATAATTATATTCTAATCAGCAAGGGGGGGCTTAATCGTCCGAACCTGTAAATAATAGAGCGGTGCCGGTAATGGAAGAAAACGGGAAATCATAGTCCACGGATGGGGATCAATAAGCCATTTCGTTTTAGATCCCGCTTCTTTTTTTACCTCCCCCCTTGCCTCCCCTGTCGCAGCACTTCTTCGGCGTGTGGCTCTCTTAACATACACGAAACACGCAACATTGATTAAGTTTTATAGGGGCATTGTATGCGTCCTCCTCGCTTCCAGTCACGATTGTTACAAGATGAGAGAAAGGCGAATTATAAAAAAAAGGAGGAGAAGAAGAACGTAAGATAGCGGAGACTAATTATACGCATTGTTTCGAGAGATTGTATTCGCTGCGCTTAGAGAGAAGATGCGCTTGGTCCCCCCGAGAAACTGCTGCTCGTTCTAGCGGGAGTCTATTAAACGTCGCCGGTTTTTTGCGCGAATCGTGACGCTTAATCAAACGTAAGTGATTTGCTTTGGAAAAAATTGATGATTTATATGACTAGCGTTTGGCCTAACGTGTGTATATTCTCATATTTGATTATACAGGAGCACAACGGTCTAGAGTATATAAATTCTGGTCACGAAGCCAAAGCTCCAGACCGACTTAGCCACTCTGGATACACCCATATATCAGCAGCAGTTATCTGCGAATTTTCGAAATCTCATAAGAAGCGGCAGAGAAAAAGGGTAGCAAAGCCAAAATCCTAACTTTTTACGTAACGTCGAAATTTCTCATTTTAATTGGTTCACCTCGTAATTGTTTTAACGCGCCATCTCAGTGAAAGTGTGTATCCACACGTACACTCGCACGTATACCTTATCAAGCTCCACGGCTCGCAGCAACTTAGCCCCTCCTCCTCGTTTATTTTCATAAATCTACCCTATCAAGATGCGAATTTCCATAATTCAGTCTATATCAATTTGCCTCGATCCGAAACATCAACAATGAGCTCGGAGCAGCGAATCCTCGCTCTTTTTTACGATTAAACAGCCTACAGCGCCATACCGGCGTAAACTTGTAGGCTTTTCCACCCAACAAAGCATCAGCAGCAGCCACGGCAACGGCAGTTCTCCTCGCAGGCGTAAAAGCATGCGCAGCTTTCTCGTCCAGCGTAATGCTTTCATTTCACCCCGCGAGAGTAAATCCCGACTACGTAATGAGCTTATCAGGGTGTTCGCGCTCGTTCCCACATATCGCTTCTCTCTTTCTCTCTATCCCTCCCTCGAGAGCTGACGCTGGGAGCGTCGTATCTCGCGAAAATAGCTCGCGCCGAAGAGCCTCCCCCCGCCTGCCCCCCCCCCCCTTCTCTCTCCGCGTCACACGAAAATCAGCAGAAATCCCACGCGGCTAAGAGACCGGGGACCGTTAGCCGCTAAAAGCATCCTCCCGACGAACGACGGGCCCTGTTGATCTATGCCTCCCCCCTCTTGTCGCATCTAAGACCAACTCTCGAAACGTATAGGGGATAGCGCGCGACGTCAACGCCGCCGCGCCGAAATTAATGAAGCGCATGGCCGAAGAGCGGCCAAGGAGATATGAGAGAGAATTCGTTGCCAAGCATCTCGCGTATACATACACACACATACTTAGAGACGTATACCTGGGCGAGTATGTGCAGCCAAGAGACAATGACCAGTCTGGCAGTGAAACTCTCCCTTAATTACTCGGCGCAGGTACTTATGCGCGCCTGGACGTGAATTAAAGGCCCCAAGATATGCGGCTCTGGCAGAAGGAGATACAGAGGGAGGGGGAAGGGAAGACAATCGGCGCGCGTATACGCGCGAGTCGAGGAACACAAAGGAATATCGGCTAGGCGCCGGAGGTACAAGTAGAAGGGTCAGTTGCACGTTGTGTATATGTGGGCCAGGCCCGCCGGGTTCAGCTACTGGGCCGTACATGCCCGAATTACGCGGGAGGAAACGCTAATTGAAATTCGGCGAGTCGGAGAAAAGAGCGGCAGGGGAGGCTTTATCGCGGGATTTTTATTCTCGAGAGGCCTCGTTTTCTGCTTTCCGAGCGGCTGGCCTAGCGTGGCCCTACTTCCTGGATGGATTACGAAATAGATAGGCTGCAGTTGTACAGACCGAGAGGGGTTGGCCTCTCTCGCGGGCGTTTGGTCCTTGTGCGCCTATAGCGTAATTGCATCCTTTTGTTGCCTCGACGATAAGATTATAGCGTTGCATAAAATGCGGAGGGGCGAGTCCGTTTGTCGGGGCACCGAAGAAATTGGAACGCCGAGATAGCTCTCGCCTCGGTATAGATGCTTGGAATATGCGAGGGTTCCTGATGTTTGTTTGCGTTGTTGCGACGACGACGACTGCATTCAAATTAGCTTCCGGGGACGAGGTGCTTTTTTCCTCTCGAGTTGCTACTTGCTTTTGCGGCCGGCAGATATCTTGGCTCTACGGTCAGTTTTAGCGGATATTTTATTATGTAATTTGGCATAAATTAGATTATGAGGTTAAGTAATTCAAAAAGAATAATTATTATCTTAAGATTCAGCCTATATACGTGAATCTTGCAATCGCGATATTCGAAAGCTCGAGCAACCAAAGCTCTATGCAAATAGCATTATTAGAACAAGTATAGGAAAATTTAGTCTTGATCACGTGTAGTATGAAATTCCATTAACGAGTAGTCCATCTCGAGAGGCATAACAATAATCCGTGCAGCAATGCCATTAGAATTAGTTCGCCGAATAGAACTGGCGGCCAGCAAGCGTGTCCCCTTTGACCTTGTAAAAGGGGAGATAAGTATGCGCACGTGTGTCCCGTTCGAAGCTCCTAATTAACGGTTGCCCGGTTAAACAAAGGCGGTTTTAGAAAATCGAAGGGGACTTTCGAGCGTGAAACGCTCTCGAGGAGATTTCCGAGAGAGGCGAAGGAAGCCTGCTCGTTCCAGCTTCAGCTCTACTGCCGAGCTTTCGATTTCAACGAGTAGAACGTGGTGTATACCGTCTGCCGGTCTAGAGGCAAGGTCGGATTTAGCGGTCTTTCTCGTTCGCTCTTACGAAGGTGAAAAGGCCCACCAGGAGCGTTTGGGATAGATCGCACGAAAACCACCTGCTTTCTCTCTACTCGTCCAATAAGCCAGATCCATCTCTCTCTTTCTCAGCTGAGTTTTTCTCGTTGCGCTCGACTGGTTGCCTTCCTTATCTTCTCTCTCGTGTGCCACTGTCACGACCACTCTATGTGACATTGGAGACCTCCGATTGAGCTCTCGATGGCAACAACGAACTAAGGGAGAGCTTCTTTTAAATAATTCGCACCTCGACGATCGGCAAGGCGAGCGCGATTTTTCTCACAATGTGAGAAAAATTGCACAACTCCGAATTATGAATTGAGGGAATGGATTGCAAGAAGCGACTAGGGTTAAAAATGAAGAAAAAGCGTCAAGAAGCGTTTACCGCTCGTCGAAAATAAATAAACAAATGAAAAATAAAGCGGCAGAGCTCTACTCCAATTAACCTCTCATCCATAACGAACTGGTCGTGGCACAACAAAGCGTACATAGCATATAGAGCCCACGAAATAGCCTTGGCCTATCGATCAATAGCCATTGAAGCGCGAGTTAAATGCTCCTGCGCGACGTCAATTGATCGCTCTCACCGCACGGTCGCTCACGTGCACACGTGCGTCCCCTCCTTCCCTCGGTCCTCCTAACTCGAGAGTGGCATCTCGCGCTCTTTGCCGCACACATATATCTCACGTGCGACACACAATGCTCTGCGCCGTAGGTAGGAGCACAAGCCCCGAGAGTCGCGGAGACGGATTAGGATATCGGGGTCTCCGTCTCACTCTTGAGAGACCTTTTGTCTGCCGGCGGCGGCAGTAGGCTCACAGAGCGAGCGCGCCGGCAAAAACGCGCGGAAAGGGAATCCCGATGGCACAGGGTATTATGTGGGCCAACTAGAGAGAATCTAACCCAGTGCAGGCTGCGACAGTACGAGAGCCTGCTCCTGCTGGCTCCTCGCGCAAACAGACAATAGGCCTGTCGCTTAGAGCGGCGCGCGCAATTTCACTTAAACTTTCGCTTCTAATTAATTGGAAGCGTTTTGATATCGGCGCCGGCATGGGCTCTTGCCGCTGCAGGAGCGCGCGGGAAACTCGTGCGCGCCCGCTAATCACCTTGAGCGCTGCCGCCGCGGCTGCCGGGAGAGGAAAAGAGGCTTGTGGGTGGTTTCGTGTCTGACTGGCAGTGAACGGCCTCACTGCCACGTGCCCTCCTCGGGGTGAAAGGACCATCTGGGGGTTAAGCTTAGTGACGAGGAATAGCTTCGGTTACGCCTGATCTTCGTGGATTAGTATGAGTGATAATGTATCGATAAAAATTGCTTAACTGTTCCTCCTCTTTTAATTCAGATGAAAATTTTGTATTATTAACTAACTTGTGTATACTATGTATTGATACACTCTCTAGAATATGTTGCGAATTGATGTTGGATTAACAAGGTTTTGTCCAGGAATTTCAAACGAATCGATTAATTAAGAGTATTGCAACAATTTATAAAATACCTAACAGACATTGTATTATGAATGATAGTTATAATCGATTCATTTGAGTAGCAACTCTAATTTATAAAACTCGCCAGAAATGCTAAGCAATTCAAGTCTAATATTTTCATCGTAGAAAAAAAAAATTCCTACAGTATTCGATGTATTTACTTTTAACTACCGATCAAACGCGCGCACTTAGCTAAAAAACAATTTAAAGTTTCTGAAAGCACACGTACTTGCAATTCCCCATAATCTCTATGAAATCGTCCACGAATAAAAAAAAAACAAACCACGACCAACAAAAGGAAACAGATTAAAAACAAACAGAGGAAAAAAAGGCCTAAGAAGAAAAATTCTCGTCAACTCGAACACGACTGCATCAACCAAAGGAATAATCTACATACCAAGCCAAGTGAAAGAGTGAGAGAGAGAGAGAGAGAGAAGTCGTGCCAGCGAGCCTCGCACCTTACGTCTCCGGCCTGACCGCAGCTTTAAAAGAAAAAAAAAAGTTCTAGTTCTAAAGCAGCAGCAAGCCCTTTTGACTCTGGCATTCCGAAGCAGGCGCGAGTGCCAAGGCCTCAAATCGGCCGATTAATCGAATTTGCGCAGCGCTCCCTCTCTCTCTCTCTCTCTCGCTCTCCCGACAATGACAATTAACCTGCGCCCGGCTCGACTCCCGCCCACGACGTATCCCACTTTTACCCGAGCCGTTTTCACCGAACGCGGCGGTATACTCTCGGCAAAGGGCTGATCTGATGCCGAGCAAAGAGAGAAAAAAAGGCACAGCGTTTGTCCGTTTTCCCTCGACTTTGTCCGTTTTATCAGCGTCGCCCCCGCGTGTGTCTAATGAAAGCTGCATGAGAATAGGAATAAATGAGCGGGCAGCACATCTGTATAGCTACGCGGTCCGGGTATATACTGCACACACGACGGAAAAATGGAGCAACCGTTCGCCGCTGGATTGTAACGCCGATAGCGCCTGTACTTATATGCCCAGCCGAACAATGCTCACTGCGCACTTGAATAATCGTCTTTTTAGATTAATCCCTGCCTCCCCCAATAGGGTGAGGAGGTGAGAGGGGTATATCGAGGAATTTGATCTTTTTATAAGATCGATTTACAGGGCTGCGAGGTTTAATTAATAAAACAGAAATCTTACAGATTAATAGAGTGTCTTAAGTTCCTGATACAATGCTGTGTCGTCATCGAGAGTGGGAGAGAAAAAGGGACACGTAGACGTGAATTTCCTTGGAAAAAGTTTATCGA
Source organism: Anagyrus pseudococci (assembly GCA_030522585.1). Classification (NCBI taxonomy): domain Eukaryota; kingdom Metazoa; phylum Arthropoda; class Insecta; order Hymenoptera; family Encyrtidae; genus Anagyrus; species Anagyrus pseudococci. The sequence goes on along the minus strand of JAPYYQ010000530.1, from coordinate 45,597 downwards.
GAGCTGTTGTGGTCGCTTATATACAGATAAGAATTGCTCGTGGCTAACTAAACGGCTGACATGCTCGCCGATATAATTTACGCGAACGTAATTAGATCGGACTTTTACGAGTTTAATCATCGCGGCAAGTTGTTATATATATCTGCGAGTGTAAGCTTATAAATATACATATACACAAAAGCGCGCTTGGGTTGCAATAACGCATTATATACATATCTGAAAGACAAACAATTTAATTGATTTGAAATGGTAGAGGGAATGAAGGGAGAGAAGTCGATATCACACACGCGGCATCTACACGTTTTTACATATCCTCTCGGCTGCATTACAAAACCTGCGCCGCCGCGTACGTATAGGATAAACCGTTGAACCAGCGTCGCAGCCGATATATTATAAAAACGCTCCGCACTGTCCACGCCTCGCTCCTCGTTTATTACGTACGATCGAGCAATCCTCGTCATAACATTCTCTCTCTCTCTCCCGCAAAAAGCAATAACGTCCAATACGCAGGTAGCATTACTTTCCTCCCCGGCTCCCTTACAGATCGTTGCTGGATTGCGCGCATTAAAAGCCAAACCCGACGTGCGCGCCGCGGTGGCCCTTTTATTTTTTTCTTTTTTGCGTTGTTGCTGCCTCGGCCGCCTCCATGGAAGTTTGATATTCCGTGCGAGTTTTCGCGGTGCGCGGCATTAAAGTTTTTCGATTGAGGTCGGCTGCCAACCCGGGGGTCTCTTGCTCCCTCTCTCTCTTTCCCTTCTTCCTTGTGTAGTGCACGCGGAACTCTGTTTTTGTGAGTGATGGACTTCGGCGAATCGCGGACTCGGCACATGAATTCAAATAGCCGCCGAGAGAGAGAGAGAATGGGAATGGCTTTGAAGGAAGATCGTTGCTCATTGGTTATTCGTCATTTTTACGGGGCTTGCTGCTTGCCTTTGCTCTTTACTCCGACAAAGATGAAAAAAAAAGGTTTCCTCCACTTCGACGAAACGATTTTTGCTAAGGATCCCAAATGAGCGTTTATTGATCGCTATTGGATTTTGATGAGGTCGATTGTTAAGGGCTTTATCATTTTCTGGGTTAATTTACGTTTTCGATGTAAAGAGGACAAACGCGCTCTAAATATAGTACGAGTAAAGACCGAAAGCAGATGTAACTTGTATCAAGAGAAGACAAAAATTGATAGTTATGGGTAGACGGCGGTTATGAAATACGAAACTAATGAGCTCAATAATTCTAATAATTATATGACTGTACAAGTATTTCGTTTTTCACATGTATCCGATTCTGAACATCAATCAAACGCAGTACCTGTACAAATAAATCTTAAACGCTGTGAACATGTAATTTAACTTTTTAGCAAAAAGCCATTAGGGCTTTACAACAAAACTACGCGCAGACAATACTCTAGACGTACCTGTTCGCCGATCCAATGAGATCATAGACCGAGGAACGAGTAGGCAAATAGTATTTGCCAAACACTTATGAAAAATTCAAATAAGAAGATTCGTGGTGACAGGCATGTCATCGATATGACGTCGATTTATTAACCCTGCCAGTTACGGTTATTGTGATGGTACTTTGATTTATAACGTATCCAAGGCTATTGGTCCACGCGCGATTCTATACATAAATGGCTAGTATTGTTGTGCTGCTTGGGCATTTATACTAATGCACACCCAGCTAAATAATTAGTATGCTAACAGACTATTGTAGATCTCGATAGATTGAGATCATTTGTGAATTTTCCGAATGCTCCGCATTGTGTGTACAATTTTTAATGTTTTTTTTTTCATGTCAAATAATGGTACAAATTATTGATTGATCTGTACAACTGTAAGGCATATTCTGTATTTATGGCAAATTAAAAAAGGGGATAAATTAAAAGCAATTTAAAATGATACATTGCTATTCACATGGTTCTCTCCAAACAATCGACGATAAAAACATTTGTGTACCCCGCTAAACACATAAATTTGAGTTTAAAGGATATCGATCAAGTCGAATGCATATTGATCGGCTCAATGGCAATTCAAATTTAACGCCAGTCCTATACGCAATAGGAATAAAATGTTTGTAATCGTTCCCTTGAAAAATACTGTTTAGATTCAAGCTATTTATAAATAAATTTAAAAAAATATATTTAATCATCAAATAGTTTATCGTGAAAATTACTTTAGAGATAGTTATTTTAATTTTTTTACAATACAAGAATAGCTTAGCTAAAGCTTTCGACGTTTAAAACAGAATAAAAAGACATATACAGATCCAAACAAAATTACTCGCGTAATTTACGCCAACGATAAATAACAATCGGTAGACGGAACTTTCATTAAAATAAATAACGACGAACATTGAAATAAACCACTGGCCGAATACCAATTCCAAAATATAGCTCAGCAAAATTATGAACCTAATAGGTCGGCAAGGGCTAACAGTCGCATAGCGCCTGAATCAGCAGAATTGCCTTATTTCTTCTCTCTCGTCCGGGGCTCTATCTCTCTCTCTCTCTCATTCCAAGTGTTGCCCGTAGCATCGGTATCTTCCTCCGAAGCGAGGGAGAGAGGGAGGCGCTCTCGCGTCCGCTTGAGCTTCTTTCTTTTGCATCCTCTTGCCTTCCCTCGCTGCCGATACACCCTAGACTCCCGGCAGCGCTGGCGTCGTCGTATGAGAGGCGTATCGGCTGCTCCTCGGCGGCGTATACAATGCCAGGGCGCGCGGCTGCCTGTTGCGCCGGTTATAAAGGCCGGACAAGAGGTAGCCGCTCTCTGCCTTCCTCCCTCTCGGCGAGATGCGCCGGGCGCGTATATGTATACACATATGCCACACGCGTTCCCCGGGGCAGTGTGTGTGGGGCATGGGCCGCTACAGCCGGGACGCAGCTAGATTTATGAGGGATAGCGGGGCCAGCCCTCGGCGCACGGCAGGCCGCGCTCTCTGTACCACCTATATGCCGCTATGCTTGCTAGTCGCGGCGGCGAGAGCGCCGTTCCCTTTCGCTGACCCGGTGGGTGCTCGTGTCTCTCGCGGGTCAGCCGGCCGGTTCATGGTCAAGCTCCGGGCACCTGGGCTTTAGCGACACGGCGCGCGCGCTTGCCGATTTCGCGACTCTACAGCAGCCGATTGTTGCTGCCGGCGTGCGTGTCTATAGAGCGGAGGGAGATCGGTATGTAGGTGGCTCATGCGCCGATTCAGCCTCTCCTGCATACGCTCCAAAGCGGAGTGTATGGCGATTAGCGAGTCTTGAAATAAACAATCGCGAACAACAAGCCTGTGCTCGCGGGCCTCGTAACAATCGCTAGTTTATTTAGAAGCCAGCTGCTATTACACGCGCAGCCGGCTCTATTTTCGGTGTGGCATACGAAGTATGTATACGCAGGCAGAGATCGGTTTGGCTTATGGAAACAGAAATATCAAGTGCGCCGGTGGTGGCTTAGCTGTGGCGGCATTAAAATTCGAATTTATAGGGCGCGCTCGGTAAACACACGCATTCGCGGACAAACGCGAGGCGCGGCTAAGGGCAGTTATTCGACAAAATAAAGTCGTAAGGCGTAACGCGAGCTCTCTCTCTCTCACGACGGGCGGGCGAAAAGGCGCGAAACGATTGGAAGGACGAGAAAACGAAAGGAAGGAGGAATCGGAGGGGAGCAGGAGGGCACGGCTGTCTCGAATTACACTCCTCCTTGCTGCTGCCTCTACTATACGTGTAGTATACAGGAGAGAGAAGTATTAAATTTATCAAAGCAAAAGAAGAGAAACATACAAGAGCGAGGTGGGGGAGGGAAAGGCTAGGGACGTATCTTTTCGTTTTGGCTACGCTCTTTCCTGCCTTCTCCCGTTTCTCCCTCCCTCTCGTCGATTAAGCCTCGTTAATGAATTCGCGCGGTTGACGCAGGCGGCGCTCATTCGATTTGTTTAGCGCGTCACCAGTGCGCGGCCGTCCGTTTATTAATATACTCTCTCGAAAGATGATCCCCGTCATTGTGTGGTGCTTTCGTATACAGTCGTTTTTTTTCTTCTCGTTTCCGTTGACGATTTGGTGTGGGGATCGGCGCTTGTACGACAAACAACGTCAACAAGAGCGTCTCGCTTCGAGGAAGAGTGAGTTGTAACGCGAGTAGGAAATGTTGATGATAATGTACGCTTATCAAAATGCAGGCTAACCGTGTACGTTATGATAAGCAGTAGGGATTTGGGTTAAGACGTTGAGTCACGCGATCTAAGAGCTATGAGATGTTGATATGTATACAGGGCAATAACATTATGGACCGTACCGGAAATTGCGAGGCTACAAGATCAAATATTGGGAAGGCATCGTAAACGCTGTTATTTACCAAGTGTTTAGAGGAGATTTAAATAATCGAGCTTTAACGCTTTCTCGCTCGTTTTAATTTTCCAGTCATTCGTATTTTTTTGCGGCTCTCTCTCTCTCTCTTTCTCTTCGCGGACTTTTTCGTTTTCATCTAGAAGCGCGGAAAAAATGTTTAGTGCGCAATTAGCTACTTTAAAATTATATGATTGCTTTTAAACGACTACGAAAAAGCTTGTCGGGGGAGATAAACACACCGGCGTCTTCGCCAACGAAACACGAACCGATTAAGTTAATAATCTTTTCTTTAATCTCTTCGACCCCCGCTACCCCGCCCCTCCCCCATCGGTCTGCGTTAATCTTTTTTTCTTTTTACTTTGTTTAACTGCTTCCGGGAGATTTTATTTTCCTATAAAAATCTTTTGCCGATCAGAATTTTTTTTTTTCAAGTATACTCCAGCGCCGGCATAAAGTTTTTATTTTTCAATAAACCATATCATAAACAGCATCCGAGCAAAAAGTGCATTAGATAAACGCTTTTATCCCATACACAGGTGATTTTAATAACTTGCGAAAATTAAGAAACAATTATCGCTGAAAGCCCCTGCTATGATTCAAAATAAAACGTATGGTTAGCGGATAAGTAAGCCACGCGCAATAAACAAAACGAAACACGCAAGCCAAACAAAATAAAAAAGCACAAGGATCTACTTCAAACTCTCACGTGGCAACGACGCCAAATAAAGAGAGCCCGAGAGCCAGCGTGAGTAGCAATAAATTAAAACTACAATCGGCCCGGAGTCACGTCGGCGCGAACAATGGACTCGCGAGCAGCCGCGTCTCCGTAGGAAAACCGCTGCGCCGCGAGAGAAAAAGTAAGCCACACGGGATGAAGATGCGCGCTAGCCGCGACGACTTCTCGAATATGTATACCTACACGAACATACGTACGTTAACACAGGCACAAGAGTCTTGCGCTTTTTCCAATTAGCAAAGGCTCGCTGACCGTGAGCTTGGCTTATCTGCGACCGGATTGCACAGTCTGATAATTGTACCGATGTCCGGCCCCCGCCACTACCAACCGCTTTCTTCCGGAGCGAGAAATTTTTGACCGTGCCCGGGTGGTCTCTCTACTGTACTTACTCCTTGTACTTATCGAGCCTGCAGCGGATAATTTTTTAAGGGACCTTGAGGGCTTCGTTACTACCGCTTTTTTTTTTATTCGCCGATAACCAAAGCCTATGCAAATTAAGTATTAAACAAGTATTAATGAGATTTTTATAAAACTTTTTATACATTTACGAAGTTAGGCAAAAATATTCCAAATACTCAACATAATAATCGCGACCGATGGATATCTCTCGAGCGAAAACACGCGTATCCCCTGCAGAGAATAGCTAAGCAACTGCCTGACGACAACAAAGCCCAAGATTCTTAACAAAATCTAACCTACTGACCATAGAGCCAAATACGTTCACACAGCCACACACGCAGCTCGCTCTCATTGCTTAGAAACGATCGGCTATACTCGATCCATCAAACGGAAAAATCTCAAAGATCCATCGTAATAACAGAGGCGTGTAACGAGGCCAGTCGAGCAAGTACGACCAGTCGCAGTGAGTGTCCAATCGCAGTCTCAGATCTCGCGGAGTATGAAGCAGTAGACGATAAGGATGACCCTCTGTGCGCCTGTGCACTTGTGTCTATCTGTGTATCGAACGGCGCCCATCCGATTTTCAGAGATCCCAGCTTGCGATCGCCCCTGGTATTTTCAATTTGCCCGCGTCCCCATCCCGTTATAAGCCTTGGCTAAGGCCCCTCTCTCGCCGGGGCTGATTACACGCCGCGGAAAATCGCGTAATTGTCCCGAGGGACCGGGGGAGAAGTGGGGGGGGGGGGGATGGGAGGGCGCTATTGTGTCAGCGGGGTTCTTGCGCACAGCAGAAGAGCCGTTGCCCCGGTCTCTCGCCTATCTTCTTATGTACACCCTCTCTCATCCCCCCCCTCTCGGTGTTCTCGTATAGCAAATTTTCCCAGCGGCAGCTTGGCCATTACAGGCGACAATTTGCTCAACTTTTTCTTCCTCCTCGGTTCGCCTGGCATTTTGGAAGCGCTGGAGGAATAAGAAAGACATTGCCACCGTGTGTGTATGCGCGCAAAGCTTGGGCGACACCACGCGCCTCTGTATCGATGTGTCAATGAAACTCGAGGTATTTTTTTGTAAAAAAGAACAAGTATACCTAGCGGTAACGATCGCGAGTAATTTGCTAATTAATCCGGTGCCCTTGAGATTCGTTATAAGCTCGAGGGGGAGAACAGAGAGAACAAACAATGCGCTTGCTTGCTTGCTTCAGCGCTAATGATTTTTCGAATTATTAGGAAAGATAGATATAGAGAAATGCGCCGACGGCTCTCTCTCTCTCACTCGGGCACATGAGAAAATTAATATCAGCTGAGCGGCATATGCTGCACGCGTGCAAGAGGGAGAGAGAGGGAGCGAGCGCTTATCTCTCGCTGGATATATCCAATTATTCTGTGACCCGCTGCAAAAAGAAAATGTCAGTTCCCACGCGAATTAAATGATCTACATTATGTCTCATTAATTTTAATTCAATTGCCGTACGTACGTGGCGTCGCGTTAAGGCTATACACGCCGCTTTTGGGGGCGGGGGAAAAAAGCGAGGGAGAGAGAGAGAGAGAGACTCGGATGTAAGTGGGATCGATGAGCGATAGATCGACTTCACGGCTTCAGCCGTAGAAAGTTCCTATTTTATCTTTTTTTTTCTTCTTCTATATAGGGAGTTGGTTGTTCGATAAGATCTTTCCGAGCAATTACTCTTAAATAATAGTGCAAAATTGTTGAAGTATGCGCTCGCTGCGAGGATTAATCCCCGATTCCTAAACGATAACGGGATGCCCGCTGTATAACTCAATCTAATTGTTTTCGTAATCGGTCTTTCTAAAAATAACGTGACCTTGCCAATAACGAGGCGCATTCCACCGGTCAAACTCACAAAAAGAAACCCTCCCCCAAAATGCCCACGTTAACCTGGGTATCCCAATCAATCTCGCGCAAACGTTCGCCATCCATCCGCGCGCGATTCTCTCTCTCTCTCCCCGCATAGCGCAAAAGCTTAGCCAATTACGAAGAGATGCGTGCGCACGAGCGAGAGGGCCGGGTAAAACTACCGGCTGGCAATCTGCATATCATTTGCCTGGCGTACATCTCGTCGCTCGCGCGGAACAATGCGCGCCTGGAAAGCCGGCGAAAACGAAGCACAGCTAAGTATAGCCGGCTAGCCCTAACACGGAGAAAGGGGCGCCTCTGGACCAGCGCGTGACTTACGCGCTCGTAAATTCGCGCGGGATATAACGACCGCACACACGCGCGGCCTGCTCTTCCAGGTGCCGCTGCTGCTATGCGGCTTCTAATGCTCCGCACACCACCACCCTCCCCACTACATGACATTTCTGGGAAGCTTCGCGTCTGTCTATCCGGCTCTCTCGCGCGTTGTCTAAGCGCAGGCTGATTTAACGCCTCGGAAGTTGCGCTATGCGGATTTAGAGATCTTGCTCGCGGCGACTCCTTTTTTTCCCCGATTATAATGGAAAGATGACCATTTTTCTGCTGGATTGTATCCGCTTCAGGTTGTTTCTTTCCAAATCAAGCTTGAAACTTGGCGTATACAGGCAGTTTTGTATAGATATTATAAGGAGATGCACGCCCGAGATATGCCAAACTGTATATCAATAAGTGGAAAATTTTGATCCGGATTTTCCTTTTCAACGGGTTATACGTATTAGTTGCAAGATTACTGGAGCGTTATTAATGCAACTTGTATCAAAGTCTGTTCATCTGATCAAATCGCTGAAAACCATACAACTTTCACTCGCGAGATTATTCATTTTTAATATCGTTATTAAGCCTCGGCAAAATCTAAAGCCCGCCAAGCATTGCACGTATACGTGGAGACTGGAAAACCTCGCTTAGCTCGAAAAGCGAAAGAAAGCCGATTATAATGTTTTTAACGCAGAGTCTAACGTTATCAGGAGAAAAATCGAAATCCCAAATATCGCTAACCTCGATTCAGCCCCCACCTATGCGTCAGTCTCGTTGAAAAAAAGCAACAGGTGTCGAATTGACCGAAAAAGCTTCGCAGCAAGGCAAGTGTACGCAGAGGCAGGTAGTTATCCGGGTAGCGGAGCGCATTAACATCGCGGGAACGCGCGCGCGAGCGCTCGGAAATTTATTTCCAATGCTCCGGCTAATGAGAAGACGCAACACGTGCTGCATGCTTGCTCCTCGCGCCGCTCAGCAGGCGCCTTCGGCTCACCACTCTATCTCTTCCTCTCTTCCCCCGTATAAACCGCGTAACAGCTCTTTCCACGCCGATCAGACTGCAGTGGGACTGTTTTTTCTTCACTCGACTGATGTCCGACGCGGCCACTATGAGGATGTAAACGTTGCTAGTAGTAGGATCTCTCGTGGTAAGGTAAATTGGCAGTCAGTCATGCTGAGGTAGATGTGGGTATATGATATAACTCGCACGAACTTGTTTACCCGAACGTTTTTAGTGGCGTTTATTGTTGTTGTTGTTGCTGCTGCATGTGCATTTGTCTGATGTAGGCTTGATTATGCTCTTTGATGATGCACACGTGCGATATACCAGTCGCAAAGAGTTTATTAGGTTACCGCGTATACTATAATCCGGATACGCACTCTCGGGTTACTCAACAAAAGTTATCCGTATTTCCTAATGAAACCGCGGCAAACTCGCATCCTGCTCAATTAAAAAGTCATTCGAGTGCGAGCCGCTTTACATCCTATTCTCGCGGCTTATTTCGCGCCATTAACGTTTTTTCCTTTTTCATCATTTCGAGATCGTTAAATGTTGAGATAAAAAAAAAGATGAAGAAAACTAAAATGAATAAGAAACCGATGTACGTAACATTGCCAGCAAGGAAGGACTATAATTAAAATGGACACCTATACAGACGTCTTGCTATGTGCCACGGAGTTCTAAATTAAAAACCAAAAATCAATGGCATTTACAAGAGTTGCAGGAGCCAACTTCTGATAACTCCAAGAGAGAGAGAACTCGCCCCTACCCCCCGCTCAAAAATATCCAAGCATCTCTCCGGGGCGCGCGCAATGACAAATTCACGTTGCGTGAGCTTCATGGAAGGCCACGGCTGGTCGGGGCGCCGAAAATAAACGCCGGCTTAATTAATACGCCGGGGCACCCGCTCGGAGTCTCCACGCGTCGCGTGCTCCCCTCCCCCCTCCTGCGCCTACGTACCTTCTCTCTCTGACTTCCCGGCGTGCGCAAACACGTCGCGACCTCATCAATTACACTTCCAACTCCTCTTTCTCTCTCTCTTCCCCTCGTTCTCGCTCGGTTTTTCGTCAACGTCGAGCCTAGCGTTTTCGACCCTAACAATCGGCCAAACAAAAAGAACGTCTTTTTCACTGCTACCCGCATGACGACCCCATCACTCGCCGCGACTGAAATTGTTTTCTAGCTGAGAAAAGGGCCCTAACTCTTTTTCCTTCTGTCGCAGTTGAAAAATGCGCGCGGTCGCACACGTCAAAGTTAAAATAATAAAAACATTCGTGACTTACCGGGAAGTTTTGTATGCCCAGGCGGACCTTGGAGTACTTCTTGAGAAAGACGCGCCAGATGACGTAGGCCATGTTCGCCGGCGGATGATGACGAGGATTGCGGGTTCGGATCAGCTGACCTCGGCTGCCGGCCTCATCGTCCCTTACCTCCGGCCCGGCTAGTCTCGCCCACGGAGCGAGCTCCAGCTTGGAGTCGCTCGGCTGTAGCCAGAGGGGATCTCCTGCTTCTCAGGAGGCCGTGTATGCGTCCTCGACGAACTTCCAGCCGACCCCGAGCTCGATCCTCATCGACCTGTGAAGTTTAATGAGAATAAGGGAGATGAAGTTGGGATTACAGTTGATTGCGCAGCTTCTAACTTCCGCACTCGTGCGGAAATATCGGGCTGATTGACGCGAAGTTGTTTTTTGGAAAGATCGAGTACCGCTACGTGTTGACTTATGCTTTGCTGCTCTAGAAAATTTTCTTTACGCCTTGATGATCCTGATATAAATTTGAAGAGGGAAACTGCGTTGAGTGTGAAAATTTCAAGTTTATCGAGTCAAATCGCTCGTTAATTACGCGTTTTGACGTAAAATCGTGTTTTAGCTCGTTAAATGAAACTTACAAGAAAACACGTATAATGATTTTAATCTAAATATTTCAACAAAACGAAACGTTTGTTTAGCGAATAAAGGGGAAACTGAAAACGAAATAACGCTTTTACTAGCGCAGTCACACGATCCTATAGCTCGCATTTACTTTCTTACAATTTTTTTTCTTCTATTTTAAGAGCGAGAGCCTCTTTGTCAAGGCTAAGCCTAACATTTTTACTCCTTTTTGGGCTTCGGTTTACGTTCCTTTCTTCGCGCCGATTTATTAGGCCCCGTGAATGCCGGCCAACGTGACGACTAACGCGCTCTCGGCGACTTTTGTGCTAGCCGATACACGCACGCTAAAATACACACGGGCAAAATCGAAAGTGAGACCGCCTGGCTCGGATGACTGTTCGATACGCCACACACTCGCCGCGCTAATTCTCCAAAAATCTTTTACGACTATTTGATATTCCAAACAAAACAGTTTTGGACCATTGTCTTCAGAAAAAAATAATTTTTTTTACCAAATTAGACGACAATATCAAGATGCATGTAAATCGGTACAGAACCGATACATACACTACTCAATTACAAGCACTTAGTAAAGTTAAATTCGTGCCCGACAGAAGAGGATAAAAAAAAGGAGCGTAGTCAAAGAAAAAGGAGCATCTCTTTTTTCCAGGCGACTAGTCAACGTGAGAAGTGGGCCCATGAAAGCCGCCTCCCAAGAATCCCATATTTGCATGTCAATGGTATATACCTTTCTCGGTGGGGGCGCATCCGCACTAAAAAGAAACTCATTCCCAAACGACCGTATATTCGTGTGCGTGCGCACAGATACACACAGAGAGCGACTTTGGCGCTCGAATGAAGTCGTTGGATTAACATTCGAATGACCACTGCACCCCCCCCCGCTCCGCCATCTCTTATCTCGGCCTCCCTTCGGACAAATTCAGCTGTTGTAGATACCTCGAGTGATATTGTTTACGGTCTTATTATAAAAGCCTCATGTCCGCGAGTAAGTATTGCGCAATAAACGTGAAAACCATATATCGCGCGCTTGTTGCGCGACGACGCTTTAAAATAGAGATTGCGGACACCGGGCCCCCGGGGTAACTCTCGGGCGACTTGAACAATGAGCCGAAACCCTATGGCGGATAGGCCAGTAACGATATATTGTTCCAAACGTTTCGCTTTATTAATCCAGCATTGCCAAAGCAAAAAAGTAATTAAGCTGTGACAGAACACACCCCCAGACACATATATATATATATATTTCCAGATCTCTCCATCTTTGATTTTTTAATGCAACCTTACTAGTCGAGTCATTATGCTGATCGTTTTTTTTTTTTTTTTTTGAATGATGTACTTTTATAATTTACGTAGATTGTTCTGATTTTATTTTTGCTTTTTTAAATATTTGTTAAATAATACGAAGAGTCATGTCAAAATCGGTTTTACTTGTTTACGCGAGTAACCTTGTTCAACACGTTTCAAAGTATTCGAAATATTTTTTTTAAAAGACGTCCCACGTTCTTTGTTGTGTGACACGAAAATACTGAATAATTGAAATGAATAATATTAATAATAAAAGAGTATTTAGGGTAGAAAAGAGTCAGTACTATGATCGGCTTGAAAAACATCACGATAATCGCGGACACAAAACAGCCGATGAGATAAATCTCGAGGAGAAACCAAGCCGGCAAGGCGTTTTTCATTTTCAATACATTTCCGGCTGTAGCCTCTAGGGGAGATTCTCTCTCTCTTCTACCGCGTGTGGCATTAGAGCTGAATATTGCGACGTTCAAGGCCAGACTAGCGCACGTGATCGAGATCGAAATTTCCATTTCGTTTGGAAGACAAAGGAACGAAATGGCTTTTTTTATTGCAATTTCTTCGCTGACTTATTTGCGCCTCCATTCGAATTTGCAATATTGTCGTTTCTTATTGGTAATAGCATTGGGAGCTTGAGAGAATGTTGTGGTTTACTTTTTTTTATTTGAAATATCAAAGCTTGCGTGCTGATTGTTTTTGTTGTTTAGCATGAGAATAAAATGAAATTCGACAGTGTAAAAGATCATTTATATATATTTTTTTGAAAATTTTAATGTTTTGGAAAGCAACTCCAAATTTTTTTTTCGAATACTAAAATAATGCATAAAAAAGAGGTAAATGCACATTTTAAACTTGAATTTATTTGTATAAAATTATACGAAAACATTGCTTCATAATTATTATCAATCAAAATCTTAATTTTTTTTTTGAAAGGACCTAATTACCGATAAGACGTATACTTCATTGATAACAAAAGTACCTATAAATGTAAAGGTGTCGAAATTTTCTTTAATCGGGCTGTTTACTTATTCCTATCGAATTTAAAAACACCAATTTAACTCACATAAGCATATTTCCTAAAAGTCCACAAAAGTCTCTCAGCTACGTTTGTCTTTCTCCAGCCCCCATCAGCACAATCTTCCAGAAGCAAATTTGACGTTACTAAATCAACAATCCAAGTCACAAAGAACACAATACCGGCCGTGAACTTTTCATCAAACACGCGTTTTACACTTCAATCAAACACAGCGGAGAATTAGCGCCATCTGGCAAACCGGAAAGCTTGGTTAATTAACCTCGTCAACAAGATTTAAACAATAATAAATGCACTCGATAGCAGATGAGCTCGGCGAACCTTAGTATCAGCACTCTGCCCTCCCGAGAGGCACACGCGCACACACTTATCCCGAAACGGACGCGAAATCTCCGAAATGCGCTTCCCGAAAATCCCAGGGATTTCGGCTAGGCCTAGCCAATGTCAAGCGCTGTCCACACACAGCACTGCGAAACTCCAAGACCACCGCAAATTCGGTCAGTTTTCACAGTCCCCTCGCAAAAACCTTAACCCTCTGCTGTCCCGGTATCCAGCGATAACAGTCGCGAATCACCAGCAGAGCAGGATCAAATCGGCAACCAGGCGACAGTTTAATGTTTCAAGGCTCGCCAGTCACCGGTCACCAAACAGACTTGCTAATCGCATAAAAAAAGTCGTAAAAACTCGAGGAAATAGCGGAGTCACTCGCGATAGTGTATCGCGGAATAGTGCAGTGTGCGCTCCGGAGGAGCGAGAGAGCTCTCGGCCGTGCGGCTGCCGGGAAATAACTGACAATGCGCGCGCGCTCGCCGGGGCAGGCGCGGGGAGAGAGAGAGAGAGAACGGTGCGCGGCTTGCACGCAGCGGCACCACCGGCGCGACCCAGCACCCGCTCTCTCTCGCGCGAGAGAAAGAGTGAGAAGGAGAGATGAGAGCAAACGAATCTGCAGCAGCCAGGGCGACCTGTTGGTCTCCCGCGCGCGCCGCTGGACGTATACCGGCGTGTGGCTCTCTCTCTCGCGCACACGTGTGCATCCGTTCCATCCGCGAAACTTGCACGCCCTCTCCCCCGCCTCCAACCGCCACCCTGCCTGCCTGCGGCCAGGTTATCTTCCTTCCACTTGCTGACCGTGTCCGGCGCGAGCGTCCGATTTTATTCTCGGAAACTTTTATTCTTTTTCGCACTTTGTTTTGCTCACATGTTTTGGGCTAAGGTTGCTCTCTACGCGCGTTTTTTTCGTAGCTCTGGGTTTCTGGGTTGTTACACACGAGCTTGACGAAGTTACGAAGCGATCGATTACGAGTTAGGTAAGTTTGGATTGGATACGTGTTGCTTTGTTGAAGGTTGGATTGTAACTTTTTATTTAGCTTCATCAAAGTGCATGCACGAAAGCTGTGGATTTTTGTAAGGTATGTACGCAATGAGTAGTACGCCACGATTAGCTTGAGACAAAGATACAAGTGAATTTGAAAACATGTTTTTTCAAAAAAAATTTATGCGATAAGTTAATGCTTAATTTAATTAGTTTTAGATACAATATTGTTCTTAATTCTATTGCAATCCATAGACATGTTCGTATAAGAATCCAAAGAGAACAAGCAATAATCTACCCCCTCCCGCCACCGGATCCACTGTTTGAAATTGGAAAAGGAATGCAAGGCAGCCTCTAACAACATATAGCTAATGGAAACATTTTCCTTCCAGCAATTTTGCCAAGGAAATCTCACGAGAGAGAGAGAGAGAGAGAGAGAGAGAGAGAGAGAGCTTGCACTCCCGATAAGGCAAACATGGCAAGTGAATTGGGAATGCCGCGTCGACGAGAATTTGTTTAAATAAAAGCCTATTGTTGGAATAAGTGATATCAAGGAAGCGACGAGGTAAGAGCCAAGTAAAATTTCTACCCTACACAAAAAAGCAAAAGCGCAAGAAACGTGTAATTATTTAATTAGAAATTTTTAACGCAATACAGAGAAAAGCCTGGGCGTTTAGCATAAAAAAAGCAGGAAAAAGATGAGAAATAGAGGCCAAGTCGAGGGAAACAAAGCAGCGGGAAATCTAACGTGTCATGAGGAAGTGAGGAATAAAGCGAGAGAGAGCAACTCAACGCTCGAAACTACTGGACAACGTCTCTTCTTCCCCGAGTCGACGTATATACATACTCTGGTCTGCACGTATTGTAACAGCCGGCTGCGATATATGTATACACACGCTTTTGCATCCAACAGCTCACCGGCAATCATCTGCCGTGGCTTTTCTCGCGCCTGCCCCGCTTGCGCGCGCGCGCGCGTACATATAATACTCTCGCGGAACGTGAGCCCTCTCTACCTCGTGGGCCCGCCGCTCTCTGGAAATGAGCTGCCTCGAGAAAGAAAGAGATAGACGGACACCGCTCGCTGCGGTTTTTCATTCGAGAGCAGCCCCTGCTAAGCGCCTTTTCAAACTTCTTCAGTAAATACTCCAGAGCTTCCTTTTTCTCTCTCCAACTCTATGTTCCTTAGCATTTTGCCTTTTATGTGTTTTTCTTTATTTGTACTTTTTATTTATTTATAATTTTGTAAGAAAAAACCAAACAATTTTGCAGTATTCCAAAGGTTATATTGAAGTGTTTCGTTTTTTCACGATGGAAACAAAGCTAAAACATCGTTAATAATCGAGTTTCACGTGCGATCATTAAACGCAACTAATAAAAGAAAAAAAACCCAGAGGAGCAAGAAACACACACGCGAGATGATGTATACATAATGTGCCGTGAATATCATAGCGGCCGTAAAAACGTCGTCGGCACTCGTCGTTTATCTTAACGAAGCGACGTCGGGGGCAAAGGAGACGCACGTGATCCCGAGGAATAAATCGAGCCGGCGCCCGCTAAAATATTGCCCGAGAGCGAGCCTCTTCTTTTTTTTTCTGTCCCTTCATTTCGGCCCTTGAAATTCCAGGAAATCGATCGGTTTCGCAATGGCGTGCGCGCGCGAGTTCTGTCTCGATCGGTGAAAATGGATGAAAGTCTGTCAGCTCTTGGAGGAAGAGGCGCGGCTTTTATCTTGCCCAACGGCTCAAGGGAATAAAAGTGCCTGTCAGCTGGCCGATGCGTAAGGGCAGGGGGGACAAGGGTCTCTGTTACGCGTAGTGCGTGCGCGGGAGGGAGGGAGAGAGAGAGAGAGGAAGCGGCCGCCGGTGCAAGTGCGCGCAGGAGCGTTTCGGGCGGAAGGAGGAAATACGTTTCGCGCTTTATAGCCTGTTAATGAGATAAAACGACGAGTTGTTGTAATGTACACCCCCAGGCTTGCGTAATACTCTGGTTATTAAGATAGCCCGTACAATGAGACACTAAAGTCCTAGGAAATTACAGACAAGTGTGTGTGTATGTGTCTGTACACGTGCGAGTAACGCTATAGCGATTGTTTTGAAAACGCATACGTATATTGGTAACGATCGTCGTGAGGCAATGAAATCATAGACCTACATTTGATTAAGCGGCCAGCTTCTAACGACTATACGACGCATAAGACGGCTCTCGTCGTCACACCTTGTATTTTTACCATTAACACCTCCAGTCTGTAATCGTAGTATATGTATCCCAGAACCATCAAAATCCAAGCGCAGTAAAAACGGCCTATCCACCCACTCTCGTCGATATTATTTCGTCCGGAACGGAAGCGTCGCGCGCGTATAGCCCGGCATTATGCAACGACGAGGAAATAATTTTCGTCCAGCGAGCAAAACGAATTTCGCGGAAGCTTTAAAACGGGAGCAGGCGCGTCATAAAGCAGCTTTGCGTTACTGATGACCAGGCTTCTCTATATTAGCTCGGACACTCGCGGCAATCTCGCGCGTGGATGCAATGTCGTTACGCGTCTACCGGCACCGCTATACAATGTTTATAAAACAGCCGCACGCCATGACAATTGTGTGTTGTTTTCGCAGGCTTTTGTACGTGCCGTATTGCTTTAACACTTTCATAGGAATATCTATTGAGAAATTATTGATTTGACTTAGCAGATAATCGTTGGCTTTTATGTGGCTACTCTCTTATAATAATGATTTATAAATATTTATAACTATAACATTTCAGAGGATTACGTATAATAGATGATTCACCGCTGGTCCCAGCAAAAAAGTTCTTTGACCCACCAACATCAATAATTGGAAGTTTTATTGTTATGCGTATTTAACATATCTAAAAAAATAAACAACTTCTGATCTGACATTTCCATGGTCTGACCTTTCAATCACAAAAATGTTGTCAGTTTACAATTGCTTTATAAGTGTCTTCAAAGTTATTATAAAAGTCACCTTAGAAAAATGAAAATTTTTATTATTGGAATTATTTGTTTAATTAGCTGCTCTCCTTTCATTTCGTATTGTTTAACATGACAGCCATGATAGCTATGTCCCCAATTACTATGTAACAATTGGTTAAAAATTTATCTTCATACCTTCAACTTCGCAGTAATTTTCCACGCATTACTTAATTGTTAAGAATATATAAACTAAAAGCACCTAATTTCGGCCTATCTTGAAAAAGAGATACACATATAAATTTCACAAGCCATAAGAGCTTACAAAAATTCCCGAATTATTCAAACAGTTACAAATCTGCAATCCTTACATCAATTATTGTATACAAAGCCGTATATTTCAATTCAATACGTAACAAATAATCCCAGCACTTCTCATTTTTGTAATATTCTCCTAAAGTTCTTCAACGCGCTGCAAACAATATGAAACAATTTAGCGCGCCAATCAATCAAATAAAGCCGATGCATTCGCCTCGTCTTAGCGGTCATCAAAGGAGTCGACAAATTTTTTCCTCCCAACTTACTCTTTCCGAGCGCTTATCTCATCGCGCTAATCTTCAAGCGCAGCGGGGCGCGAGGGAGGAAGAGAGGGGGAACTCTGCAGCGATCGGTATCTCGACGCCGGTAGCGCAGGAGGAGAGCCTCGCGGCTTTTTGTCTCGGCGCTCAAAGTGTCGCCCGTTAGTATGCGCAGCTGTTGGCGCCGCTCATCTCGCTCGTCTCAAAACTCGCGGCTTGCTCTCCTCGTTTTGTGCTGTACCGTTTGCGAGAAAAAAGAATCGATCGATCGTTGCTTCGGAGTGTCGTGGGAGTTTGAGTGTTGCTATACTTTGACCTTCTGAGCACGTTTAGAAAGAGCAAAGTGTTTTACGAGATTGCGTAAAAGATAACAAAATGTGATTAATTTTTCGGTGTGTTGATGTGGCTGTCCATCCAACCGAGTATAAAATTTGTCACTGTCGCTCGCATTGTTTGTTGGTTCAATTGACATGCTTATATTGTTCGAACGTTAGACGGGGATGCGGGCCTATTAGGATCGCATAAACAGCGCATTGGCTCGTGCTCGCGCATACGTAAATACAACGTAAATACAACACAGGTGCATAATCATCATCAAGAAATTGCGCGTTATACACACGTAGAGCCATGGAGAAGCGAGCGTAGGCTAAGAGATAAGCGCAGTAGCCCAGGCGAAGCCGTGTGTGTATCAATGATTCCGATTGTACCTGTTTTCGTAATTAAATATAGCCGTACTACCGTACACGAGAGAGCAGATAAGATACAGCCGAGCCCGTCTTATCGCTGACGGCAATAATAATAGCGCCGCGTCCAAATCTGACGCGCGCGAGAAAGAAAGACAGAGAGAATATAATTTTCACGATCAAAAGCTCGAAAGACGGAAGTGTCACTCGGGCGGGAGCAACAAAGATTCTGGCGCGTTATTGTTTGATTTACGACACGTTCGATCAATTAGTCGAAACGGCCACGAAATCGAAAACAATTCTTCGAACACGAATACAAAAAGGCCAATTAAGAGCCCAGAGAGATTTGAATATTATACTCGCGTTCTCGATCTAACAATCTCTCATCGCTTGATTCTCGGTAGACGCACAGTAGAGCTCGAGAGAAGAAAGAAAGCAAAAGTGTATCGGTTATATCTAACACTGCTCGAGCGCGGCGCGGCCATGTAAAGCGACATATCCAAAGAGAGCCGATCTCGAGTGCGCACATCTCAGAGAGCGAGAAGAAAAAAAAGGGTGTCCGGAGAAGCGGAGAAAAGATCGTTGAGAGATTCGCTGCAGGCATGAGCGACAGGAGGCGACTGACTGACCCGAAGCTCCGCATCAAGGGTCGCCTCGGCCAAGAGACTGGCGAACACGCTGGATCCAAGTTCCAGGCCTTGGCCGATGGAGTCTGTGACCTGCTGCGCTGTCGGCGACGCGGCAAGGAGTGGATAGCTTACGAGAACGACAGGCCGGATGATAGGCCGGCGGTTATCGCTGTTAAGGTTTGATCTACATCCTTCGATGATGCTCTGGAAATATGAATTTTTTATTTTGATAATTGCCTAAAAAGTGCATTAATGTTGTTTTTGTGACTTTTTCTTCTAATATATATATATCAATTCAATGTTCCAATAATCTATAATATACGAAATTTCGAATTATCAAAATGAAAACGACGTTCAACTTTCTTTTGTCTTGTAACGTGGTCTCTCTAGTTTACTAAAAAGCTGTTACTATTTGTAAGATTTTTACGAATCCAATTACTACTAAAATATTGAATAAATATGATATGGATAAGCAGGATGTTAAAGATACAAATATAATTATTCAGGACCAGATAACACATGGAAAAAGAAAGCATCGAAAAGATTACGAAAAAGAATGGAGGGCTCGTGAATCCGTGAGTTAGGTTATTGATCACCATCAAAGTTATAATTACTTTGTTTTCTTCTCATTTATTTGACTTTTTTTTTCTTAACAACAATGATTATTGAAATAGCTGTACTTTTTTTCAAAAATCGCAATTTCGAATTACTCGAGAAAATTGTCGTTTCCTTTAGGAAAACGAAGCGGAGGAGCTCGATTTCAGCTGGCTAACTTGCAGTTCTTCGACGGATGCCTTCACGGTAGGTCCATATCTTATTGCAAAAAGCGTATTTTCCAAAATATTACCGCACATCCCCTTCCTCCACGTCGTTATTGACATTAATTAAAATAATAAAAACAGCTGCTCCTGCTATTATACACTTACCATTAAAATACCCGAGCATATAATTATCCAGTGCGCAGAAAGACTGCGGTAATCAGCGTCTTAGCCTCCTGTATCATCGCCTCGCGAATCCACTTGCTACGACGCGCAAATATTACGTAACGGCCAAGATAACACAGGCCTCAACTACGTCACGGTGACAGCAGTAGCAGCCGGTGACAACAACAATCGTTACATCTGTAATACGAAGCACATGCGTATATTGCCGTATCCAAAGGCAGCGATAAGAGAGAGAAACACCTGTTTTCAGCGGAATCTCGTTGATCTCGTCCAGCAGCCGAATTTTCCCAACGTGGCGGATAACGTCTCTCTGGCGTCTGTTGCAGGTGCTGCTCGCCTTTCAACAAGATGACCTGCAGTGCGCCATCATCGGGAGGGTTGCGCGAAAAATCGGCTGGTCCGTGACCGAGGCCTGGAAAATCGACGATGCCTTGCAGTCGACTAAGATAACCCGGCCGGATCTGGTCATCGTTGATCGAAGGGAGCCGCACCGCGACGCCGTCGCCGACGACATCTGCAGGTATTAAGATTTTTCTAAATTAGGATTGATAAAAATATTCTACCAAGGTAGAGATCGCACTGGGTAATTTCATATGGTGGCTCTTTCGCCGAAACAATAAAATCAAAGAAAACATCGTCTGAGCTTTTACCACCGCGTTCTATTACTAATAAATCCGTCGTATGTACGCGAGAAAGAAATCAGCAGTGGTCCAGCGCTCGTAAAGTATAATTTTTCATCTGCGCATGCATGGGACAAAGCGCAAAAAGAGCAAGAGCGGCGCGTAAAAATTTGATTTTGCAATGCGCCGAAGAAAACGAAAAAGAAGGCCGAAAACCAAAAAGTCAAAGATCCAAAGAAAAGAAAGAAGAAAACCGAGTCGTCGAGAGAGAAGCGGTGAACGGGAGAAGTAGAGAAGGGGGGGGGGAGACGAAAATTTACGATTCGTCGCAGACAATGCCGGCCGGCCGGACGCGTCTATGTATATGCATATCGGTATCAGCGTCTCTCTCTCTCTCTCTCTCCTCGTCGCCGGCGTCGGGCCTGCATCTATTTGCTTGTATAGGCGCGCGCACCGGGCACAACATTATCCTTATCAATTCTCTAAATTCGCTTGGCCTTTTCGCCGGCTCCTCCGTTCGGCTTGAATTATTTTTACTCCCTACGGCTACGTACAACCACTGTCTCCGCTCCTAACGTGCACATACACGTTTTCCAAGCGCATTGTGCTTTATGTTGGGAGTCGCGATAACTTTTCCACTCGGCTATCGCGATTTCGATCTTCCCGGCGATTTTTGCTTTTCTAGCTTTATATTGTTGCGCGACATTGCCAACTGTGGTTCTCTGGATACTTGCGCGCACCGAGAGCTTTGTCCTTGCGTCGAGCGGATGAAAAGTTTAATATAATCATACCGTTTATATACCTGTTACGATGAACTACATTGTCGTCCCGCAAAATTTACATCTAATCTGACTCTAACGGTGTAATACACTTGGACTCGTGTTTTCAGACAACTTGCCAGTCAGAGTTACTCCAACACATTTACGGTGGCTTTGGTGAAAAAGTCGTGAGTATTAAACGAAGCCAATTAATCAGTGTTACAAAAAAATCCAAATACCTCATGTTTTTAAAATATCTCGTACTGCAGATTCTTCACTCATCCGAAGAAAAAAGATGACGCGGTGCTACAACTGT
Source organism: Anagyrus pseudococci (assembly GCA_030522585.1). Classification (NCBI taxonomy): domain Eukaryota; kingdom Metazoa; phylum Arthropoda; class Insecta; order Hymenoptera; family Encyrtidae; genus Anagyrus; species Anagyrus pseudococci. The sequence continues at coordinate 23,958 of JAPYYQ010000530.1, read as the reverse complement.
TGAAGATCGGCTACAAGCGGGTAGGTAAATTTTGTTTTAACGAAACTTGAAGCAACCGACTAAATCGAATGTTTAATAATCTCTTGAACGCAGGCGATGCTGGAATGCTCGCACGAGGGTATCCTAACAAACGAGCTAGTGAGCATCCAGTCGTGCAGGGTACCGCGTCCTCAGCGCTCGGCTGCCCGGCTGCTCCAGCGAGCCCTCGACAAAAGCCGAGACCTAGTAATCGCGACCAACAAGCACTTCGTCATTCTGGTAAGCTCCGAATCGCTCGGGCTGCATTGCCGATCCGACTAACCCCTAGTCTCTGCCAAAAGTTCGCCACTTCGACGAGCGTCAAGTCGCTCGGCTACACCAAGGAGGAATTGCTCGATAACGAGCTGGGAGACTTCGTCACGAGCGAATCCTTCGCCATGGTGGAAAAGTCGTTTAGACGCGGACGCGAATTCATCGGGCAGATCACTTGGAAGAGGAAACAGAAGAGTATGCTGCTCATGTCTTGCCGAGCTGCGGCTGTCAGTCTACCCGCGCGGTAAGCTCGTTGTTACGATATCCCCCTGTGATGGCACAATTTTCTATAGCGAGCTTCGTCGTTTTATTTAGCAACACGGAGAATTACGTGTTTTACTTGGACTACGAAAACGCGGTCGAGTCGATATCGGACAAAACGAACTTTGAGCACTACTCGCCGAGGGAGAGCATTCAATCGGTCATAGGTCGCTTGGAGCTGCGGGGCTTGAACAGTAATTTTCATTCCTAACGCTTGCTCGACTTTTACAACAAACTGTCGGACTAAAATGACATTATTTGCATGTCGTAGACACAAGACGATCTACTCATGGGAAACTTAGCGATCTACCACTCGAATCTCCAATCACGAAAGTTGTATCGGTATTGACCAACGCCCTGAAGATCTGTAAGAGCGCAGACGTCGTCGTGGAGATCGAGAAGGTTAGCAATTATTAGAGGAAAATCATCTTAATTACTTGTACTATTTTTGTCATTATTATATCTACAATCTCCAGGCTATCGAAATGTTGAAAAACGCCGAATTGTACTCTCCGCACCTGAAAGAGGGTGATCCCTTGGCTATCGCAGACCCCGTAACGGCAGACTTGATAGGAGCATTAATATCTGTAGGTGGATAATTTTTAGCAAAGCGTTGTGACATTTCAAAATTTGTAATTAACAAAACAATCCAAATTCATAATTCAGGTCTCGACGAAAGATCACCATAAGGCCTCATTGATCGGGCGGCCGTCTCAAATTCTAAAAATCCTCAACCAGAACAGTATCCCAGAGAAGGTGATAGCCCTCGCCAACTCCCAAAAGTCCCAGGAGCTTGATTCTCTTCTCGAGACGAGTTTCGAGTGGCACTTCGACATCTTCAAGCTCGAGACCCTGACAGACCGAAGGCACGTGAGTTCGACGATGTAGTTTGATAAAACGAAAGAAAAAGAGCATTCGTCCTCTGCTTTTACTCAAGCTTCTCGTCGTACAACACAGGCCGCTTTTCTACCTGGGCATGACATTGATGGGCGAGTTCAAGGTCGCCGAGCGCCTAGGCTGCGACGAGCGCACGCTGCAGAACTGGCTGACCATAATCGAGGCGAACTACAGTCTTAATGTCGTCTATCACAACTCGACCCACGCGACCGACGTCCTCCAAGCGATCGCTCGGTTTATGCGCTCGAAAAGGCTCCAGGCTATACTCGAGCCTCTTGATGAGGTTGCTGCACTTCTCGCTGCCGCGGCCCATGACGTTGGCCATCCTGGAAAGTCCAGGTTTAATCTTGTTTTTGCGTCTTTAATCTCCCAGAGGCTGGTAGAGTTCATTGTAAGAGGGAGGGATGGTGAATGATGATAGTTATGGGTTGTCTTGTTGAACTAATAAAATTATCAAGAGCTTTTTTTTATTATGTTTTACTTGTCGAGTTTGTCAATCGACAAATTTCGCGGATTATTCAAGATTTGTGATTTGTTCGTTGCAGCCAGTTTCTTTGCAATGCGAATAATAAGCTGGCCATACTTTACAACGATTTGACCGTCCTCGAGTCTCATCACTCCGCTTTGACTTTCAAGCTTACCCTGTCGGACGACAACGTTAACATTCTAAAGGTTAATATTTCGATATTTTTAAAAAACTTATTTCAACTCGCTCAATTAACTTTCAACGGTAACTTTATAGTTTTATCATAACTCACAATTATATTTACAAACAGCTCGAAACGTTGATTTAATTATGATTGGCTAAACTAAAAAGACATATAATGAAATTGATATACAAAGCTTAAATAATTTGCTTAATCGTCTTCTCGGAATGAGCGCGGTAATAATCGTCATTACGTGTCGTAGAATCTAAACACAGACGTGTACAAGTTTATGAGGCAGAATATAATAGACATGATCCTGGCGACCGAGATGACTAAGCATTTCGAGCACTTGGCAAAATTCGTCAACGTCTGCAGTAGTAGAATCGACGATGGCGAGGTAAGGGCATCAGTAACAACAAAACTAAATCTTCCTGTTTATGCTTTATCTTGAATCTACACTCGCGAATGACGAAACATTAATAATAATACGAGTAGAATCGATGTTCAGCAAAAGCGCTTACCGATCACCCCCCTCAGCGAAAAATAAGGCAAATTATCGTCGATCGGTGTATTGAAATGAATGCGTTTGATTTGCAGGAGATCAACGGCGAGTCCGAGGCACTGTCGATATTTCTGCTTCCGGAAAACGTGATCATGGCGAAGCGGATGATGATCAAGTGCGCCGACGTCTCGAATCCCACGCGGCCGATGCGGCTTTACATGGAATGGACGAGGCGCATCGCCGAGGAGTACTTCGACCAGGTAATCATTATCCCCTTCGCGCCGGCAAGCTGACTCTCTTCCGGCTCGTTTGACTTTCATGTCCGAGCTCTTACTTTCGAATCACTTGGCTTTCCTCCCTGCGCGCGACAATTTTCTTTTGACTCCTTCTCCGTCTTCTTGCTTTGATGCGTACTTTATGGACGTCATTGACAATAAGCTCGTTGTTATTTTCTCTCTAGTTACGTAGATTACGTATTATTTTAACGACTGTTTCTTTGAAGTACGGATAATTAAGGGTGGAAATTATAATTTTTATATTCATCGATAAAAGCGTTGATTGTTACTTACTTGTGATCGGTAAGGGTAGAGGTATAAAATGATTCCCTTGATTTGCACTTATGGATAGCTACTTTTATTAGTGAAGTCTGAAGCAATTGTCGAATAAATTAGTCCTGTATGTCAACAGACCGATGAGGAGAAAAAGGAATCGATGCCCGTCGTGATGCCGATGTTTGATAGAACGACCTGCTCAATACCCAAATCTCAAATCGGTTTCGTCGATTACATCATCAATGACATGATGGAAGCCTGGGATGGTGAGTTGAGTTTCCGTATACTTGTAAAACAATGAGTTTTGATTATACATTTGCAAAATATTTTACTTGAAATTTATTTCTTTTAATTACCTTAATTTATTTCGATTTGTAGCTTTTATTGACATGCCGGAGATGATTGGAAATATGCGACAGAATTATGAAATTTGGAAAAGGTTTGAAGTAAGTACAAATGTTAAAAAATTACAAAAAAACTGTTTCATCACTCCAACCTCAAAATGATCTTTTTGTACCAGATTTTGAGGTTGAATTGATGAAAATAGTACACTGGCCTGTTACGGGAGGTGTTTTTGCACCTCAATCTTCGAGTGAGGCACAACACGCCTCCCGCACCAGGGCAGTAATATACTATATATAAACGGATTTTCATAATTTTTTGTCTTTAATGTTACAGGAACAGGGAATCACAAAACTTGATGATATTAAACACATCCAAAAACGGTCTCCAGAATACCAACTTTATAAAAAATCTACAACTTGATATTATTTATGTTAGTTGATCGTTTAACTGATTTAAGTGTAAATAGTTACATAATTTTTTGTCATAAAGATAGAAAGTTAGTATTTATCATATAATAAAAAGTGGTATAAGATTATAAATCAATGCTTGCAAAACAATTTTTCATTCCTTAGATATAAATTTCAGTGACTAGGACTTAAAATTTTCTCTATACTTTACTCTAATTTATTCTGTGTATGTAAAAATATACATATGGTACATATATGGTTACAATTAGAGTGAAAAAATATATTAAATTTACAAACATTATGTTCTTCTAAAAATATATGTATTACACTTAAACGCTGGTTTGGTTTAGCAGAGTGTAGACGGAAAATCCAGTTTTCATCATCTTAAATAATTGCGAAATGAAATAATCATTACTTGTTTACTTTATCAGGTTAAAATGGTGTCAGTAAATATGTATACTTACATTACAATATGTTTCCATGCACAAAGGAAACATCTTGCCCCCGGTTAACTCGCTGGGCTTGCGACTTCTTAACTGCATTATTTTTATCAATGGTCTTGTTTTCGGTGAAAAATTGTACCACTTGCAGCCATAACTAAAAATTTATAATTCAACAAAAATGTATCACAACGAACAATAGTATTATTTATTACCAATAATTAAACACTTCTTCACTGCTGTCTATCATCTTTTGTCCTGGTAAAAATGTATAGTAAAAATGAATTAAAATGGCGCCCATCGTCGAGCAGTATCTCAGGGTTTCCCGTATTTTTGGCCATTTCATTATGGTCTGTACAGTATAGACAAAATATAAATAATTTCGTGATTCGAACCATTAAATAGTAACTTTTTAAAAGTTAGTATCGTGTAATTACCACAACTAGTCCACCTCCGAAGATCCCCATGTTAATAACGTGTACAGCCAACCACGTGACGTTATAGCAATCTTCAATAACATCGATATAGCTGTGCAAAAATTCACGAACGTTACATTACAGCTACTTTTCTCTGCTTGTTAAAAAGAAATGCTATGTATTGCTTACTCGTATACTTCTTGATGCAAACTTATTGCTTCGAGAACGTAATGATGCGCGTATTCTTCACCGTTTGCTCGGTCTATATCACCTCTCTCTATGGCATTTGACATTTCTTTGGCCTTTTCCAGACGATGACTGATAATAAAAATTTTGTTAAAAGCGCTGTAAAGTAATATGCAATGGACAATTGTACAAAGAGTAACGTACTTAACTACGGCGAATAAACCGGCAACGTGTTGGCCGAACATGCCGAATGTTAGATCAAACGATACGATCGCAATAATGGTACTAAGGCCAGAAATGGCAGCATAAGCCAGTAATTCAAAGTAATGTTCATCGATGTCGATACCAAATTCAGCATTGTAAGGGAATATTCTGGGTCGAGTAGATCCATTTGCGAGAGGAAAAATTACATCCTCTGCTACTGTTGTCACCGGTAAAGTGAGAAATGAACATATAAGAAATATCATAATACCTAAAAATTTAAAGAACATGATATACTTTAAAATACTATTGTTTCATTAAATTATTTTTTATAAAAAAAGGATTTCAACTGATTATTTGATAATTCGTTTATTCATTTATAAGTGTGTATTAATTGTCAAACCTTTTTTTCAGTGAAACTTATTAAATTATGTACTTAATGCTATTTTTATGTAACATTTAATAATAACAGCTGATTAATACGTTTTTTTCTAATTGACCACTTGTCGACCGTACCCGCGTAAATTAGACCATTTTTTCTGCCAATAAGTGCATATTTCTTTAATATTTCGGACTCTTCTTCATCTTTCATTTTTTTCCAATCTTGTTCGACACGCTTGAAAATGTTTCGGAACTGAAATTCAAAATAAATTATTTATTCCGACTGAATAAAAATAACTTGTTTACTCAGATCTACTCTCAAAAGGTGAAAAATGTTTATTACTTTATGTCTTTCCATAAGGCTCACAGTAAGTTTGGACGTAGTAAAAAATAGGTACATTTCACCGATAATATTTTCAAGGCAAATTTCCCAATTATGGCCCCATTCTTGTACCATTCTGATACCCTGTGAATTCGAACAGCATAAAAATATTTTTTCAAACAAATTGCTTATTAACGTTTATAACGTTATTTCAATTTAACTTACAATTACGGTTGCAATAGAAATTGCCGAGGCATAAACATACGCTACCATAATCATATTTTTCCATGTTTCTTGGAGATACCAGGTTCCTGTCAATTTTTGCAATATAACTATGAAGTTCCAATACTTACTTTCATAAACGTCCATTTTCTTTTTTTAATAGTGTAACTTTTGTTTAATCACTTATGTACAATAATCATGAATAATAGAATTATTTTTTTAATTTACATTTATAGAGATTACAAATGTTGAAATCAATTTGTATTTAATGAAATATAAAAAAATATTTAAATAAAAATACATGAATACGTTGATCTTCGAATTGCTGCTCATCGACTGAATCCCCGCACCTTATACCTTACAAATCCCACTTTCAAACCTTCGGTTGGAAAAGATTAATAATATAAAGCGTATTAAAATAAACCTTAAATTATACAAACCTTTTCGTCTCTAATTTACATTTCTATCAGCGACGTGTAAGACTTAGCGCTTAGAGACACGGAATAGCTTAGATTTTAATGAGGCACGATTGTCGAAGGGGTTGCAGCGGTAATAGAAAGATTTAAACTATCGTGGCATATAGACGCTTTTGTGTCCGAGATATACAATAATTTAAAAGCGATGGTTCCATTGACTATTTTCGTATAATACAACTCAATATGTGCGAAGAGTTTAACCGATTTTTATTAAATTTCCAGATATAAGGATTGATAAATATTTGGCTAGCTGTATTCATTTAGTAGGTTAAATGAATATTCTAATTCTTTATCATAAATTTAGTCTTTACTGACACAGAAGCGAATAAGACAGATTCTTTTGAGTACTTGTGTAATTCTAAAGCTTATTTTATATTTAGATTCTAATATTTCAAGTATATAGCTGTTAAGGTACTGTGAAGTAACGTTATGCATATTAGTTTAATTAATCCTTTTGTTGCATCCTCGACATAATTATACATAAAAAATAGATTATGCAATATTTCAATAGTTTTAATTATAATATAGTATGCTTGTTAAAAATGTGATAAAATGTTAACATTTTCTACGTAAAAAAATACTCAACAAAGCTTGTATTAAACATTCATTATTGTAAAATCGCATATTATCAATCTAATATTTGCATTGTAATTTTTATGGTATTGAAATATTTAAAAACTTCAATAATTTAATAAGGTAGCAGGTATTTACAGAATTCATTTTTGGTAATGCGACCAGAAAACTAATAAAACAAGATTAGGAGATAGAATCAACAAGTACATTAACTGGCAAATATTATTTTCATCCCTGCGCAGCGGGAGGAAAATGTCACTTTCTGCCCGCAGGGATGAAAAATGATATTTTTGTACCAGATTTTGAAGTTGAAAAAATAAGAAAAATAGTATATTGGCCTCTTACGGGAGGTAACAGGTCAGTATACTATTTGCACCTGACCCAATGTTTTCCCCTGCTTCTCTCGGAGAAAGAACCTATGGGTGAGGCGCACCTTCCGCACCAGGCAGTAATATACTATTCCTTGTCAAGAAAAATTTTACGTAAGTTAAATACTTTGAAATTATTTTTTAATACACTACCAATAAGCTCTTTGTTAACCCTTACTTGATTAAATCCACATTTTTTAAATTAAATGTATTTTTCAAAAACTAAAGTAACTGTTATTGATGGATAATGGATCCATTTAAACATTCTTGAGCAGACTTTGGTAAAAAAAAATCAGTGGTTACTTCATAAAAATGCTATGCAGCCTAATGATCTATAATATTAGGTCCAACCTAAATATTGGATATACCAACGCGTACACATAAATTGAAATCTAAAGTAAATGTTTGTCTTTAATGCTTTTCTATCTACTCTATTTTACAAAGAAATATATATTTATTATTTAATTACAAATGAAAAAATATATGAATATATCATCACTATTTCCCTCTGTAAAAGTTATTGTACTTTTCTTAAGCCGTTTGATTGAGAAGAGTATAGATGGAAAATCCAGTTTTCATCATCTTAAGTAATTGTGAAATAAAATCATTACTTGTGTAATTTTATCAGATTAAAAAGGTAGCTATAAAGACCAATACTTACGTTACAATATGTTTCCATGCACAAAGGAAACATCTTTCCTCCAGTTAACTCGCTCGGTTTGCTACTTCTTAACTGCATCAGTTTTATCAATGGCCTTGTTCTCGGTGAAAAATTGTACCACTTGCAGCCGTAACTGGAAATTTACGGATTTAACTATAATTTCTGAGAATATTTAAAAATATTGTTATTTACCAAAAATTAAACACTCCTTCACTACTGTCTATCATCTTCTGTCCTGGTAGGAAGGTATAGTAAAAATGAATCAGTATAGCACTCATCGTCGAACAATACCTTAGGGTCTCGCGTATCTTGGGCCATTTCATTATGGTCTACATAGCATACAAATTTAATAAATATTTTAATGATTTGAAACAGGATCTTTTCTAATTTTGATGATGCGTAATTACCACAACAAGTCCACCTCCAAAGATCCCCATGTTGATAACGTGAACAATTAGCCAAGTTGAACTGAAACAATCTTCAATAACATCAATGTAACTGTAAAACAAAAAGATAATTTAATAATGCAATGTTGCTAAATTTGAACTAGTTTATGAAAAATATAAAAATATTACTCGTAAACATCTTGATGCAAGTCAATGGCTCTGACAATGAAACGATGCGCATACTCTTGACCTTTCTCTCGATCCACGTCACCTCTATCTATGGCTTCCGTCATTTCACCGGCTCGTTCCAAACGATAACTGAACATTTGTATATTATTAAAAATATTTAAAATTGAATAGTAAACAATTAAAGAGGTTGCAAAAAACAACTTACTTGACTATAGCAAATAATCCGGCAACGTGTTGGCCGTACATGCCGAATGTTATATCGAACGATACGATCGCGATGATTGTACTGAGGCCAGAAATGGCAGCATAAGCCAACAATTCGAAATAATGTTCATCGATATCCACGCCAAATTCAGCGTTGTAGGGATAAATTCTTGGTCGAGTTCCATTTTCAAGGGGAAAAATTATGTCCTCGACTACTGTTGTCACCGGTAGCAAGAGGAACGAGGATATTAGGCATATCATGATAACTAAAAATATAGGAACCGTGATAAGCTTAACAATATTACCATTGGCTTAAATAAGTATTTCTTTCGAAATTTTTCAATCGTGCTATGTAATATTTTAGCAGTTGTTCATTTAAAAATATTGTCAGTAACGTCTTCTTAGCGAAAAATATTAATATATATATTCACATATATATTGCTAGGTTCTTTTAAGGTACAAATAAAACCTTAACGATCTTTGAATAGTAATTTACGGTTTGATTCGAAAGTAAAAATGGATGAACCATGCAGTATCTGATTTCGTTAGAAATTAGATTTAAACTCTATCGCCAACTAGTTTTACAGATATTTTATAAAATTCATGTTAGGTTTGAAAAGTTAAAACTATTATGTTCCGCCACCTTTCTCTGACTTAATATTTGTCTATTTTACCAGCGTAAACCAAACTATTATTTCTTCCAATGATGGCATATCTTTTCAATATATCCTTCTCATCTTTGTCCTTTATTTTTGTCCAATCTTCTGCTATCCGTTGGAAAATGTTTTGGAACTGCAATTTAAACATTAATGTTTATTTGTTTTCTTTAAAACGTTTTACTTATTAAGTTTCAACTTATAAAAGTTATAAAATACTCAAATTTTAATATCAGATTATTATATTAAGTAAGCTCCTTAAAAATTATTTTTTTAAGTTTTTATATTAAAAGCGTATAGTAATGGAGTTTTACATGTACTATGTATTACACTCAACAGGAAACAAAAAGGATAAAAATGCGTCTACTGAAAAATGTCAATAGAATCTTCGAAATAAAGTTACTTTTTCTTCTTCTATGAGACTGACTGTAAGCTTCAACGTGGTAAAAGTCAGGTACATTTCACCAATAATATTTTCAATGCAAATTTCCCAATCGTGACCCCATTCTTCAATTAACTTGAGACCCTGTAAATTAAAATTGTCTCACAAATATGACTTTTCCAAATTAATTTATCATTTTCTCTTTTAACATTACAACTCTACGTACAATCGCTGTTGCAATAGAAGCCGCCGAAGCATACACGTATATTCTCATAACAATGTTTTGCCATTTTTTTTGTCGGTACCAAGTTCCTGACAATCTCTGCATAATCATTACGACTATCCAGTACTCACTGTTATAAACATCCATTTCAAATAAGAGACAAAGAGCAACGATACAATCATTTATTTAATTGGTTAAACAATCATTGATCACACTACTTTTTGATCCCACATCCCAAGAAATTTATAAATACAATAAAAATATTTCGATAATTTTTCAGTTATGTTTACTTCTTTGCAGTTAATAAACGACTAATCCTTCAGATTTTCGACCTTGCCAAATCTTATTTCCAAAGTTCTTGATTTACCCGAGGTAGAAAATAAATTGCGCCTAATTACAGTAAAATCGATAATAACAACAACCGCAATGAAATATATAAGTTTAATTACCTTCAGGTAATTAAATTCGCTCTACTGCAGTTTGGATTTCGATCGTCGACGAGGAAAGTTGGAATAGGCGCAAAAGATACCTTAGATATTAATAAGATTGGCGAAGGGGTTGCTATCACAACTGAAGGATTTGCATTATGCAGACTAATAATGTCGCAGTATACAGTAATTTAAAAGCGACAGTTTGATTTGATAGTTTCTCAAAAGGAGAGAGCTCCATTGATTTTTTAATTACTTTCCGACTACCAACGTTGATGAATGTTTTAGTCACATCGCAATACTCGAAGGTAATTTTTTATAAATGTGGACTTTTTTCAGATGAGTATCGAATCAAGGAATAAACAAAACACAAGAGTCGAGTGTTCAATTTCCATAGGTCTACAAAAAAAAAAAAAAACGCGATGCGGTGCATAAAGAAAGTTTCGGCTTCGCCTCAGGCCTAGATTAAAGGTGATCTGATGCTTCATTATTTTCTCTCGTGGTGTGTTTCCGAGTTTTATGCAAGATGGCTGGACAATTATTTAAAAGACGTGTTTTTGAAATGACAAAATTATTGTGTATACACAGAATGTTTCATAAACATTTTTTTTAGAATTGCAGGAAAAGGCAGATTCAAATGACGGTTTAATTTATTGGATACAAGTTTCTTTTCAGTACTTTTACCCGGAGCAGATAAAAATTTACAATGACATCTTCAAAATTACACAATCCAATTTTGACGTGGTATGGATAAAAGTGATATTTTTTTAACTGTCACAGTCACGCATGTTGAAGATGCAATTGTGCCTGTATGCCAAACTGTTAGAAACTAACGACACAGACTTTTGTATACGTACTTTCTACGCAAGTAATTGAAGTGTGGTCCAAAAATTTTAAAAAATAGTAGTATTTCATATGGGTAGACCAATACAAAATTTTTTGGGTCTCGCCCTCAATAGTATGAGTTTTGCAAAAATATAATAACCTGAAACTGCAGATATTGCTAAACAATAAAATTAATGAAGATATTGCAACAGAAATAAGAACGGACATATACTGCTCATTTGCAGCATACAGTAACGTGATGGCCTATTTTATTTATTTTTTTATTTTTCCACGGATTTGTGGATTACGAAGCCGACGCTCTGCCGGCTGCATGAGCCACTCTGAACCCCCAGCAATGGTCTTGTTTTTCAAAAGACAAAACAAACAAAGCCTTATACGTTTTCTGAATCGTATTTTAAATTTAAGGACCCTCTGTACTTTTCGCACTTTGTAGGAAAATTGTTTATACATTACATAAACGGTGATTAACAACAACCATTGTACACAATCGTAACGTAATAAACAGTTGGTTTTCTGTTGCACATTGTAGGAGATACAGAGTATTTTTACACGTTATAGTTTGTAAAGTTAGGTAAAATTATTAAATAAATTTTTGCAGGCAACTTTTCAAGATAATTTTTATGTACGACAATAAACAACAAATAATGGAAGATAACAAAGAATAATAAGTACAGGCATGTAGCTGCAGATATTCCTCTCTTTTTTTTTCATCTCGACAAATTTGACGGTAAGCTCCGTGCATAAATGCCGAAGTTACTTTTTAAAGCAACCATCATCTGGGCACGTTATTCATCCGATCCTTAATCGTTTGGCATTAAAAATCCCACCTAACCGCGGGAAAATCTCGATTACGCGTTAAATTTCCCACAAAAATACACAAGCCACGTGCACACTGCGTTGTCTCTATCGAGGGAGCTCATATAGTCGCGGCGCGCAGTCGACGCTCTAATTGAGATGGGAAGTTTAACGATATTGTCTCTCTCTTTCTCTCGTCATTGTTAGCCTTTTCTCTCGATGAGCCGCTTAGTCGTTAAGCGCGTAAATATTTTTCGTTTATCAAAGGAGAAATGAGCGATGTTCTTCTGCGCTACGCGGACAAAAACGTTCGAATGCAGGGGAGGGAGGAACAGCTTGTCGCGCACGACTGCAATTAGAAAACGCTCTGTGCTCGTATGTGCATAGATAGCTCTTATGGGGGAGAACGAAAGGAGGACGCCGCGTGTGTGTTGGCTTCGGCTCTTACAGCCGTGAGGAGACACACAGCTGTTATCGAGCCGAGCATGTGAATCGGCTGACGCTCTACTTCTCGTCGTTGCCGATTCCTCCCCTCTCCTTTTATTTTCTTCGATTTCGGTTTCTAAAACGAAACCCCGAGGATATACGATCTTTCATTCTTTTTATACAAAGTTTGTTTATTTTGAAGGATTAAATATTTGAATATGAGAGTATATTTTGTTTTTTTCCTTAGATAATAAAAAAGAGATTGGGAAAGAGTTGCGCCGCGTACTTGGGGCATAAATTATAATGATCGCGCTAACTCACTATCGCGCGGACGTTAAAAATCGTCTCATTGTTATAGCGCGCGTCTAGAGATTCTTTTTTCTCCCGCCAGCCCGTTACGTTATTACGACGTTATTAAACGCATCGCGCAATTAGTCGGACGATTAATGACTGCTCATATGTACTTCTCTCTCAACGCATAAAGCGCACCGTTATGCGCTTTAAAACATATGTATCGATGTTGGCTGCATGTATATATAGAAGCGGCGCGGCGGTAGTCGATCGGAAGTCATTTCTCGCAAATCACGTGTAATTGAAATCGCTTATCTTCCCCGACCGACTGCTTCCTTTATGCATATAATTGCATGCTAGATCTACCGATTTTTGCCCAAGTTACTGGCACTAATGCACCGCAACAAACGATGTATTCTATATAAGTCACATGTTCATTCTCTGTGCTTTAGCGTTTTCATCTACTTCTCATCTATGACACGCTTTTCTATTTCAATGGGTAAATGATTAAAATCTTACTTTTCATCCAGGCTGTGTGACTCTCGCTTTCAAACGGACTTTTTCTTCCTTGCTAAAGTTTTCTTTGTTGCAACGGGCCAAGTGTGAGAGGGTGGACGAGTATAAGCATTGCCGCTGCACACCTAATGACGATGTGGATGCGAGAAAAAATACTGAGTACTCTAATGACAATGGATTTGAGCTGTGCCTACGGATGAGCTCTTAGTATTTAATGCAGAAATATATGGACGTTCAAACTTGCGGTGTAACAAAAGAGTTTAACGCTTACTGCAGTGACATGAGCAAAACTTTATGCGAGTAATATTATTTATCGGAATTTCACATGAAGAGAGAAGCAAATTTAAAGCGAAGAAACGTTGTTCGATACATATTTTATTCTTCTTTTTATTTAAATTAACAATCAATTTATAAAAAAAAAATAATCAACCACCATCGATAATTATAAGTGGTAGGTTATTGTAGCTGCTGACGAAAAAGCACAAATAACGAGGAAAAGGCAGTATATGCGAATACTTATATCGAAGCACAAGCAAGAAACGGAAAAGAGAGAATCGCAGCAAACAGGACCTGTGCGGCGCCCCTTGGGCAAATATAGCAAGAAGTTAACGACCAAGAGCAGCACACGCAGGGATGATACCGACGCGACGGGCGCGCCTATTCTTGCTCGCCTCGGGCGCGTAAGCGCGCTGGCCAATCCATTAGCAAAGCGGAAACGACGGCTGCTTTGTCGGCGATCCAAGTATGAAGAATGGCTACGAATAGTGCAGCAATCAACGCTGACGTGCTTCAGCGACTTTTGGAGCTTTCGTATATACTGGTTAACGATTTGGAAATTTCAGTGCATAAAAGAATTGCCTTGAATATTTTTTTTTTTTTATGTAAAGATATTTCATTTAAAAATAAAATTGCGTGTAAGTAAAATTATAAGACATAATAAGAAAATTCTATTTGATGAAAATAAATCCGTGCTTATTGAAAAAATTGTCAACATATTAATTTCGGCTTTTATTTTCTAAACTATAAGTAAGGCAATAAATTAAAAAGTATTGTAAAAAATTGTTTTTATTTGTGGACTTATCATTAACCCTAGCCCAATAAAATCATTAGTCATATTTTAAAATTTATTTGAATAATGTGTTGAAATAAATATTACAATGTGGATCGATTAGAAACACATTTGAGCACGCTCTCCTCTCTTCCGTGCTTTGCACAGCGCTGAAGACAAAATGTGAGAGAACATCCTCAGACACATCGACTGGTTTTTCCAAAGTGTAAGTTAGTGTTGAAATAAATATTACAATGTGTGTGGCACTGTGGGTCAACCAGCAAACGCAATTGATTATGTTGTGCCGTCTCTCAATTATCTTGCATGGCTTTTAAAGCAATAAGTCAGAGAGATGAAATATCTTCACGAGCGTTTTCTAGCTTTTCATAGTGCCGTGACAACTACTTCGGTATATCATCACTTTCATCATCATCATCATCATCCTCCTGTAACAAGTTCAATTATTATCAATAAATTATGGATTAGTCTTTATTTTTAAATAATGAAAATGAAAACGATGTTTCAAAATATATCATTTTTTTATTTTTGAAAAGCTTTTTGTTTTATTTTTTAGTTTAAGATATTTTTAATGCTTACTTCATCAAATCCGAAGCAAGTTTCCATGTCTTTCCGCAGTTTAGGATCACAATTTTGTGAATTCTTAGCCATTGTTACATCTTCAAGTTTTAAAGTTCCAACAATTTGTTCACCTCCTTCATGTTCTAGTAATTCGTCTCCGGCTTCTGCAACAATTCCACTTTCCTGACTAAGTGGATCTTGCATTACCAAATCTCCATCTTCACTTGCAACAATGGCCATCTGATGAAATAGATAAAAGAAATAAATTAATTTTCAGGTTATATATACTTATCTAAGTACTTCGAATTAGCAGTACTCTGAATGAAAATGAAAGCGCTTACTTGATCGGAAGATTGGTTGTCAGGTAGTTGAATAACTTCCAATACCACGTACTGTTGTCCGTCGCTTCCTTCTACAGCCATCATGTCTTCATCTTCTTCCTCCTCTTCCTCTTCTTCTTCCTCTTCTTCTTCGTCCTCGTCCTCACCATCACCTTTAAGTTTAGAAGCTATATCACCTGTTTATTTGATACATAACACATTAGTCAATGATCAATTAAATTTTAAAGATCACATCATAAGCGTTCTGTAATAAATTCTTATTCACATAATTATTGTACAATTTTTTGTATTATATATAATGTATAATAATTATATTATGTATAATATTTTATAAGCTAATAATTTATTAATACCTGACATAATTGTTACTTCTACTCTCTGACCGTCAATGATTTGTATTTTCTTTTGTCTTCCCATTTTAAGTGCATGCTGCTTTTCTTGTACAGAAGACTCGGGGTCGTGTATAGCCATGTGCCGAATAAGGTTTCCTTTGTGCCTAGATGATTAAAAATTAGTATCAACATTCAGAACAACGTTAATGAATACGATGAAAAAATAATTTATTGCTGAAAAATACCTAAATTGCTTCTGACATTCAGGACATTGATGGGTCTTCTCTTGTGGCGCCGGCGGCACATATGTTGGATTGTGATACAAATTACAATGTCTCTTCAATAATTGTTTTTGCCTAAATGACTGGTAACAGTGATCACATTGGTACGGCTTCTGATCGGTATGAATTAACATATGACTCTCTAGATGTCGCGCCGATATCGATGCGTAAGGGCAAAGATCGCACTTGTAACATTTTTCACCTTCGTGCGTTTTGCTATGAAGTTTGTAACTGTATCTGTAAATTAGAAAAAAAAACATGAAAAATTTGTCTACTATTTATTGTAAAATTAAATATCTTTACAATTACCTGTCAGGGAATGTTTTACCACATCTTTTACATTTCAATGGCTTATCAGAAGTGTGAAGTTTTTGTACATGAATTCTGAGATCTGTTTTCCTGCCACACGTCGTTGGACACAGTTCGCACTGAAACACTGGTTTGTCTCCAACTGTAAACAAAGTTGTGAAATTTAATTATTGAGTTATCTAAGTTTTGAGATTGTTAAAAAAATATTTAAATAAATTTTCGAAATTTAATAAAAGCTATTAATAATAATATTGTACCTCACTGTTGAGAAATAGTAATGAAATAAAATTTAAATAAAAATGTAAAATTTTTATTTAAATAAAAGTTAGTTCAATTTTTTTAAATTAGATAAATTGTGTAAACAAATGAAGGTACAATGATACTTTAAATTGTTTTACAATAAAACGATTATAATTCACGGACATTATTAGTTTGTAAAAACTTACGTAATTCTTTTCCAATTTTCACGATGTGGCCTTACGATAAAAACTAGCAAACTAAGCAGAAGTTTAGCCTTCATTATGTAAGGTATAATCGATATTTGAAAATTCATTACATGAAAAAATATTAAGTATGCAAAAGTTGAGTTCCGTAAAGTAATATTGAAGGCTTACTATTGTAAGTTTAGTATTATTATGATTATTGTATGATTATCTACTATAACACATTTATTCAATTTTTAATCTTAATAAAAAAATATAAAAATTGTCCAATTTAAACAATGTTAAAACTTCTGAATAGTTAACCAGAGAGAAAAGAAAAACAAGCACTCTAAATAATAAATTAAACGTCTAAATGAAATTTTGTTGAAAGTTACCATAAATTGTGTATAGATTCAGTATAATAAACTCAAACGAAAACATTGAACAATTTCCAATAACTCATCGTGATTACCATGAAAAACAATCATAAAATTCTCTATGCTTATGATTTTTAAGAGGGCATAAATAAAAACAAAAATAAGTAATAAGTAAATGTCACTTCTTATGAGCAAATAATTTTACTGTACATAAAAGTCATTATAAAACAAAAAAGAATTTGAAAAATATACAATTACTGTTTTGTACAATTACTATTTTAGGATACTAACCATTGTGAACAAGTTTGTGGGCTTTCAAACTATTGGACTGCGTAAATCTTGCATTGCAAATATCACATTCATATGGCTTCTCGCCGGTATGTATACGTAAATGGCGCTTTAGTTTGAACGTGTCGGGACTGGCGTATGTACAATGTGGGCACTAGAAAATAAATAAACAGGTATTATTAAAATCTTTTCAACATGTCTGTAAATAGAATATTTTTGAAAACTTTACTTGATATGGTCGTTCTCCTGTGTGACACCTGATGTGCCGTTTGAGCTTTGACAATTCGACAGAGGCGTAATCACACTCGTGACACTTGTGCGGTTTTTCATGAGTGTGTCTGTACCGAACGTGTCTTACAAGTTCACCTGTGTGATTGAAATTGTTTAGATCAAGTCTAGTCAAAGACTCATAAATAGCAAATGACAATTTGTAAAAAAAAACGAACCTGACGTAGTGAAAGCACTATCACAAAATTTACAATGATGTGGTTTGGTCCCAGTATGGGTGTTAACATGATTTTGAAGTGAAGCAAGCGTCTTAAACCCTCTTTCACAAACACTACATTTGTGTGGCCTCTCTTCTGAATGGGATTTCATGTGCCGCGACAAAAGGTAGCGTTTGGGACTCGTGTAATTGCAGTAGTTACACATGTGAGCCTGCGTAACAGTCTGCGATTTCTTCGGAACAAACTTTACAATTTTCGTCTTGTCATCTTCAACTTCGGATTCTACAGCGCCCTCGTTCTCTTCGTTGTCTTCAAAGTCATAAACTGTCAGATCCTGTTCGCCTTCTTCACCCTCTTCTGCGTTATCGTTATCGTTCTTATTTTCATCCTTTGCTTCTGCATCGGGTTGCTGTACTATGAGGACATAACTGACTTCTCCGGAGTTTGCATCTGACGGCATTATCGTTACCGTCTGATAAGACTCACCTGAATTAAGAACCATTTGATTGTTGACACCATCCGCTGTTTGAATCTAAATAAGTATAATAATTATTCAAGTGCTTATGAGGATAAATTGTTTAACTACGAGGTACAAAAGCTACAAGGTTCTTACATTATTTCCTTCCACATCTTCAAGTTGATTTATTTCTTGATACTGATTTTCATTTGAAGTTTCTTCTATAGGGCTTTCATTTTCAGATACTTCCTGTATCTGTACTTGTGTTAAAACAGGCGCATCATCTCCACTAGCCTGATAATAATACTGACCTGCTTGATCAACAAAATATGTCCCTCCATCTTCACCAGTAAGCCCTTCTACTTGTTGTACTGGAAAACAAATTTAATTCAATTTTAATTCATAAATTAGTACAATCTAGTTCAAAAATATAGTTTAAAAAAAAGATAATACTTACATTGCACATGTTGCAATTGCTCTCCTTGGCCACCTTCTATTTCTTTGTTAAAGGATTCCAGGTATGTCTGTATTTCTGTTACAGACTCCTGATTCCCTTCTAACTTGATTGTTGTCACGTTTTGCGCCATGATCACATTAATGTGATGGTGCCTTAATTATTCAGTGACCTGTAACAAAAATAAATGAAAGCTAATTTATTATATGTTTTTTGTTAGAGGTAATTGTAATTAGAATCATTTATATTATTAGTTAACAAAATGAAAGTGTTGTTGATTAATAAACAAATGAAATAATTTGATTAACAAATGTTGAATGTATAACAGTAGAAAAATTATAAACATTGTTAACAAATATTATTAACTGAAAAAACTGATATTTTTGTTTTTTTTATAAATACTTCTTTTATATATATTTTAAATTAATTGATAAAAAATATTACACAAATAGTTTCAGTATTTCATGCATTGAATAAATTAAAACAACAAATTTTTTTTACTGCAGTGTCTTAGGGGCCCCTAAGTTTTGGTCTGCAATATATAATACATTGTAACCTACAATTTCGATGTTTAGACAAATTGTGAATACCGCCTCCTGAACTTATCCTTCTTCTTCAACCTAGACAATGATTATAGGTATCGCGAAATTAATTAACACTCGTGATCTTCGATACTCAATATAAATTTGAAATTCGCTGTCGCTTCGATCGCGCAAGCAAACGTCAACTCTCATCCTAGATTCATTATTATGTGTGTGCCCAACGTGTAATCAGTCCTAGTACTCTCTGATTGGCTCTCTTGACGAAAGAAAAGCCCTTATTGGCGAGACGCGAGCGCAAAGTTCAAACACTCGCGAGTGTAAAAATAAAAACAAATGAAATTTTGGTGCAAGTAACGAGGGCGTTATTTATGATAACAAAAAAACGTTAGTATAAACAGATTAACAGCCGTTTGATAATTGAAAAAATTTTAAAAAAATACAAAAAATAGATGATTACTTGAATTTCTTTACTGTCATTTTATATAAAAAATAAAAAATTGTAAATTGTTAAAAATATTGTTTTATTTTTAATCAACATATTTTAAAAGCTTTCATTCAATATATGTTTGTTAAGGCATTTGAAACCATTTAGTGTTTAGTTTTCTCATTACCTGACCTTATTTTTAAGATCCCTTATTTCTTCTACAGATCTTGTAAGAAATTAATTTTTTCTTTTTTTTTTTAAAGCAATAACATTTATTTGATATTTTATTAAATCAAAAAGAAAAGTCTTATTTGAAAATAAATAAATAAATTATACTTATTGTTAAATTAAATGTAACACATGTTGTACCACTTTAGTTGAATGGGAATAAATTAAATTCAAACAAATATGAAATTATACATAATCAAAAGATAATTATTAACTTTTCCTAAAAGATCCCTTTCAAAAAGTCGGTTGTAAATTTCCCCTTTCTAAGAAAACAATAAGGAAAATCGTAGAAATAGAGTCACTATAGAACTTTAGCTCTAAAACTTTAATAAGTTTAACAATAAACTTAAAGTATTGATTTTTTAAAGACACAGCGTATTATTACCAAAATAATGTATTTTAATTTAAAAATAAATTACCACATAATATTTTCTTACATATTTAAATTTTTATCATGTATTTATTACTCAAAATTAAAACATGTCTGATAAATATACTTTATTGTATTAACTATACATAACTTTGTATTATAGTCTCAAATAAAAAAATTTAAGAATGGCAAGTTTTTAATAATTTTTATCCATTTTCATTCTTTGTGATATAGAATTTAATTTAGTTTATGTAAACATTTTTAGCATATAATTAAAAAAGCTTTTAAGATAATATTTTTAAAAATTTTGAATAAAATATTTTTGTACAACTACTAACTATTTGTAAACTAATTTCTCAATTTTATCGTCACAAAAAGTTAAACAAAATGCTTTAATTTTTGTTTTTAGATTTGACAACAAAGATAACAAATCACATATGAAACAAAAAATAACTTCTAGGGTAAAGTTTTACAGCTGATACTAGTCTAAGTTATTCCCAGTGAAAAATCTTTACTAAACCACGCAATATTTTGATCACTGGTTCAGTGTTTTAAATGCACAATGACACTCGGCTCATGAACTATTAGAAAAGAAAAAAAATCGCTTGAATAAACCTAATCATAAATTGAATTGTGATGTGTAAAACCAGTCTAATGAGCACCATGATGTGAATCTTGCTTGTAATTGCTGTCTCTGGCATAAAGCCTGGCAGGCTAGTTGTAGGTCCCAAGATGGGCCACATTGATGGCCACCGTTTCCGCCTCAGCCGCACACGAGAGGACGAAAGCCATTGCATGAATAGTAAACCGAGGCGAGGAAGAGCAATAACCAGGAGCTCTTGGCCACGACGAAGCCAAATAGACTAAGGACGCCATGAAACCGGGTGCGCGCGCACGGATGCTCCGGAATCCCAGGCGGAGACTTAGCAAGACTGGGCGTCAGGAAAGGGGAGTTCCGGGGAGGCGGAGATAGGAGAGCGGCTGTTACGCTCGGAGGAGGCGCATTCTGTCGGCCGGTCTTTCGGGTGTATGCTTTCGGAGTGAGGACACAGGGGGCATTAGACAGCGGCAGCAGAGCAGCAGCAGCAACGGGGGAGCTGCAGAAGCAGCAGCAGCAGTAGGATCGGCGGCAAAAATTTCAGAAAATTATCACCGTCGGCGCTGTGATCAATATGGTCGGGCGTGTGGCGAAGCTGCTGCCTCCGCGGAGGAGTCTCTCGGCGCGCTGCTGCTGCCCCGCTGCTGCTCTGCTGGTCTCAGGGTGCGCCGCGCTGGCCCTCTAGACGGCGCCAAGCGTTCGTCCGCGCTTGTTGGCCGCCTCGCGGCGCAGCCGATGCAGAGCGCGAGAGAGCGGCCCACGCCTCGCGGCGCGCCGCCACAGTACTCACCTTCCTGCTCTCCTCCAGTGCTGAGCATAATCCGGGCGGCCGGTTGCTCCTGCTCGGCCCGATCCGCGGCTCGCTCCTCCGGCCCAGGCCCGTGCACCGAGTCGCCGCCAAGTAACAACAGCAGACCTCTCGAGCCCCGTGCAAGCTGGTGACTCTTCTCTCTGGGCTCTCGCTGATGGCCCTCGGCTCTGGCTGGCTTCTTCTTCGTCGACGGTGTCTCGCGCGAGGCTCCCAAGCCCCGCGCGCCCGATCACCTCTTCTCTCTCTCTCTCTCTCTCTCTCTCTCTCTCTCCCCCTCTTTCTCTCGCTTCTCGGTCGCTCGCTCTTTTTACACCACACGGCCTTTAGTTCTCTCTCTCGGAGTATATAGCGTGGCTTCCCCCCGCACGCCTCGCAAGTCTGTGTACGTGTGCGCTTTCGGTTTTTTTTCGAGCTCTCGCTCCGAGTCTCCGACCCCTCTACGTAGCGTGCAAGAGAGACGATGAACAGGCCGTTTTGCCTTCCTGTGTGCGTGAGCAGCCGTTCTCGCTCCCTATCGCCATCCACTCTCTCTCTCTCTCTCTCTCTCTCTCTCTCTCTCTCTCTCTCTCTCTCTTTCTCGTTCACGACTTTCGTAGTTTCGTCAGAGAGCCCCTGCACACGTACACGCTTGGCGTATCGTTGTGCAGCACACTCAAGCCAACATGGCCGCTCGAAAAATCCACTACCCGCACCCGCCCGCCTCCACACTAGGGGCCTGCGCCGAGTTTTATGACCCGAAATGGAGCGCGACTGAGCTGGGGGGAGCCAAGTTACCGAATGCTTTTTTACGATGCTTCCTTTTGGAGAGCTACGATTTGCGGCTTTAAACGTTTATTGATAACGAAAATTTTACCGAGAAAAATTTCCAAGTGTGCACGAAAACCGAGAGTATTAGCAGTAAGCGTAGCTCGATTATACGGTACTGGGTACTGGGCTCTTAAAAGTGGCAGAATTCCAAGGCGGGAATTCCAAAATTGAAAAAATTAAAAAAAATTTCCAAAAATTTAGTTGTTTTTATGGGAAATGCATAATATATGTTCGAGAATATAATTACTATGCCAAAAAAATTTTATTTAATTTTTACGCTGTTTTCAAGAATTATTTTTATATTTAGATAACAATATAAAAATTGCCGTTTTGAATAGCCCTTGGGCAGTAGCTATGCCAAAATTGTTTAAAAACGAAAACCAATAAAGGCTCAATTTTAATTAGAAAATGAAAGTGACTAGGAACTATTGTTTAAACAATTCAATAAACAAAAGCGCAGGCATAACCAAGGTAGCTAAATGGGCAGTAGTTTTAGCGGAATTGTTTAATAACAAAACGACAGCCCTGGCTACCTCTCGATAACTAGGGGAAGTAGCCAGACTTTTTGTTATTAACAATTAACGTAAGCGAAGCCACAACCCAATAACCTGGGAGGCTCTGGCGCTCTTCTTTTTTAATAAATAAACAAACTATTTAATAACAATAGCGCAGCCAATAACCCGGGGGGGGCTCTGGCGCTTTTCTTTTTTAATAAATAAACAAACTATTTAATAACAATAGCGTAGCCACAACCCAATGACCCGGGGGGCTGTGGCTTTTGCGCTATTCTTTTTATATAAATAAACTAATTAATTAATGACTCAACTACAACTCAATGACTCGAAGGGCTAGAGCTCCGACGCTTATTTTTTTAATAAAATAATTAATCAATCACGCAACCACCAATGACCCGGGGGGAGACTATAAATACCAAACTTTTTTTCTAATAAAATAAAGTAAGCAGGCACGCAAACACCCAAAGAACCGGGTGCCAGAGCTCCCACGTTTTTTTAATCTTTTTAAATAAAATAAACTAAGCGGGTGCGGAAACACTCAATGACCCGGGGGGCGGGGGTAAAGTTGCCGCGCTGTTTTACAATAAACATAAGCGGGCTGCCAATCACCACATAACCCAGGGGGCTAGATCAGAAACACTTTTTTTAAAAAAAATGACGTAAGTGGGCTCGCAAACACTGGGGGCTAAAGCCAAACTTTTTTTTTAAAAAGAAGTAAGCGTTTTTTATTTTCTCCATCTGAAAATTTTTTTTAGACAAATCTGATAACAGATTTGGATTCTACGTCGAAAAATACATTAAGAAAAAAATTTTCAACTTATTTCGATAACGCAATTAGTT
>JAPYYQ010000529.1:0-59572 GCA_030522585.1 Anagyrus pseudococci | reverse complement strand
TCGCTACTATACCGGGGGGGCGCTGCAGTTGTACACAAATCGGGCGCTGCTGCGACACTAGAGCTAGTACGCTATCTGCGCGAGTTCGTTTTCAGTGTAGACAGCCGGAGTTAGCGGCGCGCAGGCAGAGGTTTGAAAGCTGCCTCCTCGCGGCGGCAAGACACGTATAAGCCGTGAGGCCGCTATCAATCGCCGTCAACGCGATGCTAATAAGCAGTAAGTCTCGGACGGCCGTCAGTTCAATGAGCGACCGCGTACGTCGTTAGCTGGCTTATTGATACGCTGCCGGTCCCCGTAGCCGGCGAGATATCCTCTGCAGCCACCAAGTGTTTGGCATTCCAGCATGCGCAGGGCTTCTTTTGTAAGCGCACCCAATGAAAATACATCGACGAGGAGAAACACGACTCGAATTTAATTACTAATTTTTCGGTAAATTATTGTTTTATTAAAAAACAAATTGCAAGTACTTGGCGATGATGCAGCGCTGAGTATATCCCCCGTGGCGATTTATAAAAAGAAACAGCGCGCGAGCGCCCGATCAAAATTGCAGGCGCACCTCTTACGCAATCGTCGCGACGTAAACAGATTGCGTTTCTTCTTTTAAATCGATTCCCCGTATTTCACCGTTTTAAAGACTCCGGGCTGCTCCGAATTAAAATCGCCGCGGCCTCGTTTTCAGATTCTCCAGATTTTTCTTTTTTCAAGAAAGCGCAGAGTCACGACGATTCTGCCGATGAGCGAATGTGTCATTTCCGAAATTATTAAAAATACATCGGCTGATGTCGTCCGCGACTTTTGGAACTCTAAGAAAGTGTCGATTTAAAGAGCCGACTGTCATGGGATTCCGGGTAAAGGAATGCTCGGTATGAGCGCTTGTTCTATATATTCATAAAAATCAATGAGACAGTGGCAATGTAAAAATATTCGTAGGAGAAATAAATTTTCGCTCTTAGAGCCTCGATTTAACCGAAATTATCAATGAGCGTTCCACATTAAAATTTAAAAATAGCCACGCGGTAATAAAGAAGAAAATGAGACAAAAATTCTTGCGCGCTACGTCAACAAAATCATTAATAATTTCTATAATTAGACGATAAACCGCCAGCCGAAAAAAGTTAAAGAGCCCTGGGAAAATAAATAATCGAGCAAACACGCGGGGAAAACGAGCAAAAAAGGGCATACGACATAAAAAAAAAACAACGCCCCACCGCGAAGTGGACTTTAGTGGCCCTTATTAATCACGTTAGCACGTCAGGGTAGAGCCTCAAGACTCTCCCGCCGCACATAATCGATCATCGTACAGCAGGCGCATAAGTTAATTTCATTATGGCCCCCGCGATGGGGGCAATTTTTTACGACTCGCGAATACGACGACCAGAGAGGGGTTGTACACACAGCCTCTCTCTCTCAAGAGAGAGAACCACACATGCTCTGGTCGAGACTTGTTTAGCAATAAAACGTCGGATAAAGCGTCGAAGTGAGTCTGCTTCGCGTCAGACGCGTTTTACCAAGGCTGCGTATGGCCGGGGAGGGAAAAAAGTCTAGGCGACGCGCGGGATCGTCGGCCTCGCGCGACAAGTGCGGGACTTGTGGGCTTGGGATTTCTCTCTTTCTCCCCCCCCCTTGCCAGAGTCTCAATGGAAACGTTTATTTCTTAATCTATCGTGATGTATTGCCTTAGCGCACTCGGTGAGATAATTAATGGAGGTTGAGTAACAGAAATATGTTTGATGAGCAAGAGAGAGAGAGAGAGAGAGATTTTTGTTTGGGAAGCTCGGTGGTTGGGTTGATCGCTGTTTGGGTTATCTATAGATTCTTCTTTTTTAAGAGAGTTACAAATTTATCATAACTTCTTACGATTTTTCGGAAAAGTCTTTTCAAAGAAAAGCCTTGTTTGTTTTTGATCGTCAGACAAACAGTACAATTTCACCATAGATACGTTATCTTCTGAATCACATAGAACACTTATAGAATTTCGTACGAAAATGTTCGGTCTTTCGTTTACTCCCCCAAGACATCGTTAATACGACCGTTAGTTTTTACAAGCGAAATCTCTCGTAAACAGATTCAAAACAATCCAGCGGCATTAAACTGTCATCTATAATTTTATTACAACCTCCCTCTCCAATCCTACCCAAAATCCTCGAATTCTAAACGAGCAAAATAGTTCCCATGTAAGCTTTTGCTTTGCATCGTCACATCTATAAATAGCGACTATCGATAAAACCGTAACGACGCGTAAGTCATCCCTTTCTGCTCGTGGTATACGCAGCAGAAGCCAAACGAGCCACACCACAGGGCCACCAGTCGCAATTAATCGTGCCAGCGCGTGGCTGACCAAGCTGATTAATGCGAGCTGCCCATCGATAATCGTATAGCGCCGCCCTATGTCCAACCCTCCTTCGCGCTCGGGCTGTATACGCGTGCCGATTATCCGCTCTCTGACTCTTTCATTTATATTCTTTATTTGGCTAAACGATGATATCGGGTCTTTCCCGCAGTTTTGAAATTCCTCCTGGTAGCGAGACCCTTCGTGGTACATTAAGCGCATGGAAATCCAAACGATTTACCAAATTATCAAGTTTCCATCTTGACGAGCCATGTGCGCGGGGAGGCAATTTTTCACGGGAAAAGCTTTCAAATCGCGTATTGCCGCTTGCAACAGTCGCAAATTGATCGTCATTCCGGGTAAGCCGATTCGACACAACAAACAATCCACTATGATGCTCGATTCTAAATTCCAATAAAATAACGAGCCAAGCGTCCATATATCTCTCTCGCTCACTCCCTCTAGCCATTTATAAAAACACTTCTCCAAAGCAATGATTCTCATTTTTCACTCGAATCCTCGCCTTTCCCAATCTCCGATGTCCCCGTCGCAATCTCTCACCTAGCACCAGCGGCACATAATGTCCCTGCATCAGTCCTAAAACGTAATCTTCTCATTAGCCATCGGTATTCGTCGGTGGGCGTCTCTGCTGCCTGCATTGTTCTCTCCCAGCCCACGGAATTCCGGTAGACGTCTCGCGAGCGAGAGAGTCTGCATTACCATTCTCCCCTTTTCGCAGCATCCGACGACTCGCGAAAAGAAGGGACTTCATGGACGAACTTTCGCGAGCCGTTCCGCGTCAAGATTACTCGAGAGGAGTCCGAGGCCCGCTATAGTGCGTCCGTAGCTATGCCAACCACGTCGATGTAGTATGCTATGTTTAGGCGAGCAAGGCAGAAAGAGAGATCGATAGCTTGGTTATTCGGATCCCGAATAAAAGATCTATTTTCCACCCTAGCGCGAATCTCTCTCTTTCACAGTCTCCACCTTTTTTGATTGACATAGAGTTTATCTCTGCCGAGAGCTGCTGTTATTATTATTCCGGCGAAGTGTCGAGTGAGGCAAGCAATTTCCACGTGTATACGCTAAACAGAAAGAGAGAGACGTTTGCTCACTGTATAAACAGGCTCTTTCGCGAAACTCGACTTTCCAATGACAAGACTAGGTGCTCTCATCATCGTTGGCTCGCAACGAGAGAAGGGGAGCTGGGGCGAGAGGGAAGTGAAAAGCATCGCGGAATCCATTAATAATCAGCAGAAAGCCGCGCACAGCTTGAGCTTTCAATCACTGGTCGAAAGAGCACATGCACAGGCGTTACGGACGAAGGGGGGATTCCCCGGGCTTCCGCGTAAAAGCGTCGCGCCGGATTTACGCGGTTCGCGCGCATTCCCGACTCTTATTGCCCATCTCGAGAGGAGTTCGGGGGGCGTCGTTTGGAGTACGGGACGACGAGATTAAGGGCTGAGATCGCGGCAAAGATACGAGTTTGCAAAATTAGATTTAAGAGCCGAGTCTAGTCGAGCTGTCCGGGGCTACAGAGGGCCAGCTCTACTACGCCTAAGCGGCCTGTCGTTAATTTTCAGCCCGAGAGCTGAATTATTCGCGGATGCCTGGCTCCCTGGATAAAGTTTATGCCGAGCGCGTGGAGGAGGGGCTTTGCGTACTGGGACATTACGCTATATTTTGATTTTACGCTGATGCTTAGCCCGTCACATTTGGGCGGCTGTAAAGACTTGGGCTCTCGAGTCTTGGGAAGCTAGGGGATTATTATTGCTTTTGATATTTGACGCACCGTTAGGTTATGTCATTTTAAAGATAGTTCCTTAAGGCTCACTTGATTGATGCTGACTGTATTTATAAAATAGTGTCTAGTGGTCGGTGTAAAATTTATGTTTTTTTTCGTTTGAGTAAATATATGTAAGTAACCTGCGATCTTTTTCTGTTACGGGTGAGTCAGAGAGCTTTAAACTATTGTATTTTATTCGTCTTTATGTAAGTTAAAAATCGTTGATTATACAATCTTTGATTGATTTAACATCTCAGAAATAAGCCATTTGCAACATTTTAATACATTTTAAAAAAATCGATACAGAGGAATCAATTGAAGTTTAAAAAATTTTAATGTCGGTCTTCCCAATTACTACCACGTCTTGATATGAAAACTGGCCGATTGACTTCAGCCAATCTAAGATTCGTTATTCTGAAAAACTATAAAACGTGAATATGGTATTCATCAACGATATATCTGGCTTCTCTCGCAAACCATCTTCTTTCCATCGATTTGATAAGTTATTTTACAAATTCATGATGCATTACATGAAATTTTAAAATATTTTCAAAAGATATTTGTTTCCATTGCTCGATAATCGTGAATGAAATGTAATTATAGAATTTGAAATCTTATGAAAATAAGACAACTACTTATCAGCTCATATCTAAGTCTCTTTCCACACTTGCCTTGCGTCGGGAGGTAAAACCAAAATAAAGAAGTCCACAGCTGGATTAAGATACGGGCGAACGATAGGCCAAGCTTTTTGAAGAACTGCCTCTTTCTCCTGGCCAGTCTCTCGGTTGCTCGGACGAGAAAAACGTTTTAGGGTCTGTAGATGACTGATGGACACGTTGTTTGCAGGCCCGCTCGATCTCCGCGTTTGTGCCATTGTTGGAGCTTGAAAAAAAAATGAAAAAAAAAAGAGTGCCGCTTGTGGTAACGGTTAACTGGCCTAGTGAATGGATACGAGAAATGACTTTATTATATGGAGTTTAATATGACATGTTGATTGAAAATTTTGATCGATAGAGGAGGGAACATTATTTTATCACAATGGGATTATTGAGACTGGCGAGAGGGAGAATATTCATTGGCTTTTCCAACGCTAGATACTTTAATACTTTTACCGTCGATGTTAATACACATCTTATAATAGATTTATTTATTTACAAAATCGACTTACGTTATTTGGCTGTCGATCTGTACATTATCCCAAAGTAAACATACCTGATTGATATTGGACATCTTCAAAAATATATAAGACGAGAGCGTATACAGTTAGAGCCCCTTGCCCAGCGGATTTTCAGTCTAGCCAACAATCGATTTACATTGAATTCAATAATTTCCTCAGCGTCCACCTTCGCGCATCCATTTTCCAGCCAAGGCCTGTAAACTCTACAAAGGCACCAATGCGTTTTCTGACGTCTAGGCGCTCCGTCCGCGCGTATGTATTCCGGGAGGACCGCGTTAACAGCATAGCAAAGAAAAACAAGCCGATTTTTCATAAGCCCGCGAAGAGCGAGAGAGTATTTTCTGCCGCTGATAATGGCCACTTGTTGGTCTAGAGCGCGGAAAACGCGCGATGAGAAGTAGTAGTAATAGTAGCCTCTCCCCGCGCACTCACACTCCTCGACGCGCGCGTATAGCATGACGGAAGGTCGGCAACCGAGAGAGAGAGAGGGAGATCTATGTGCACTACCGACGCACACGTCCAACGTAACAAATCGCCTCCGCAACGGGTAGATGGCTATTTAACACACGCGTACACACTCTCTCGTCTTCTTCTCCCTCTCTCCCCCTTTACCTCTTTCTCATGTAAATGGCTTGCCGATCGGAAATGCTGGCCTCTGCTAAAAAGCTTGGTAATGGGAGGCGAATGTTAATGCGCCCTCGACAATGCCGCCTTCTACATTTTCGTGTTTAGAACATATATAAAGATGTGTTTAAACAAAAAAAGAACAAAAAAAAAGAGGAAGGAGAATAAAGGGAGATGTGTGGCTGTTTGTTGGAGTTTATTTTAGCGTCTTTCTTAGGTAAATGCTGACTCTTTCAAGGAAATTCTCTCTTTGTCCGGAGATGAATGCAGTTATTAAATGGGAATATGGCTCTCTGTGTGTTTGTAAGTGCGAATTGTTGGATTACATAGGCGAGGCTTAGGAGTCCCAGTGAGATAATTACGTGAGAAGTGTGCTTCTCTTTTTTATAATTATAGACCTCTCGTAGACTTTTGTTTCGCGCGCGCCCCTGGAATTTTCGGGATTTAAAAGCCTGTCGTTACGTATCGCGCTACGAATTCGAGCGCTATTTAGGTCCTTACACAGACAGCTGAAAATAGATTTAACCCGGACATTTTTAAGCCTCTCGTTTCTACTAGAAGCCGCAGATTAAGAACCGAGATAATAGACTCCGTAAAGTGACTGTAGCGGCTGCGAAGATAAGATCGTTCAACGTAAAAAGCATAGCTCAAAAAAGAAACTCGACATGCCGATTGTCCGATCTCTCTCATTCTTGCTCGCGCGCGAGGAGTTTTGTCAGCGAAATTCACGTCGTGCCTATAAAATTTTAATCGTTCGATATTTTCTTCACAATCAATTGTTTCTCCTTTCCCCCTCCCCCTCCTCTCCGCCTTTTAATGCCATCGATAAAATTCCATTGGAAAGTTTCTTCCAACCCCGAGACCGCGAGAAAAGTTGGTCTTACATAAAAACATCGGTACACATCGTGTAAAACGTATTCGTATACCCCCAGCGGTTTGTCCATTTAGAAACAAAACGATAAGCATCCGTTTGAAAATTTTCCGGAAAAACACGGAGAGTAAGAGAGAGAGTCTCGTTATATCAAAGCCACGACTCTTCGATCTAGATGCACCGGCGTAATCGCGAAAGAACAAACGTCGCCCAATAATCTAGCCTACATTGCGCGGAAAAACTCCGCGGAATAACTTTGCATAAATTTGACGAACAGTTCGCCGTGTATTATCGGCATCTGTGTCTGACCCCGTTGGGGGGGTAAAAGCATCGAACTCGAGTTTCCCTCCTGGCATTCGGAGAAAAGATGTAGATCGACGACGTGGCTCTCGTATTGTTACGGCGCAATAATTCCACGCGGTGCAGAGCAGCCAGAGAGATCGAAGGGGGCAAGAGGGGGGGGGGGGTAGGGATAAAAGAATGAGCGTCAAGTCTGACCCCAATTCGCAAATCGCGATCGGAAATAGTCGGTGACCGGGAAAAGCGCGATCTTCTTCTTCTCGAGAAGAGCGAAAGCCGAAGAAAGAAGCTAAATGGTTAGGGGGAAAAAAAAGACGAGAAAGGGGATGGGGAGTGAGGGTCTAAACGGCTTGCGGTTTCGGAGAAGCGCGAAAATTCAAGTCGCGTGCGGCTTCTGGGTTTTCCCAGCGCTGGGCAGGAAGGGGCAGGGGGCCGTTGGATCGGCTCCAAGAGATCCGACACAACGCGGCCAGCGACCAAAAAGGTCTTTGACACGGCTGCTTTGGTGGCAAGCCAAAAAGCTGCGAATCTGGCCCGTAGGGAGGAAGAAAGAGAGAAAGAGATATGGCCAGAAGGGGAGCAGGGGGGGGTTATGATTCTGAAGCGTACGAGTGAGACGATCGTAAAATGAGAATAGACCGAAGAAAGGGTGAAGGCTTTAATCTCATTAGCCACTCGTCTACTATTGTTTCTTAACTTCATTGTTGTTGTTGATTTTAGTGTGGAATACTCATTGACGCTGACGCGAACATGATCGTAAGATCGAAATTAAAATTATTCGTACGATAAGGATACAATTTTTCAATTTTAGGATCATGTGATTATAATTAGTTTTAAAATAAAGCCAATTCAAGCACGTAACGAAGATGTAAGAAGAAATTTATGGCAACCCGGTGCAATTGTGCCAAGTCTTTTTTTAATATCAATTGCGTTACGCGCGTTGTACAATAAAGTCCAAAGTCCCGCGTAATCTTATAAATTTCCTTTGTTTTCGCACCACTCGCGACTCCGGTGTATGTGGAACACTCGTTAATCCTGCCTTTTGATCTTCTCTTCGAAGCAGTCTTTTCTCCCCCGCGTTATCTCGTTTTAATAAACATTATCGCGACACAAACATAACACCAAATATAAACTGTATCCAGAAACCTCGAATCTTTACAACGTACGTATATCGCGTCGTGCAATGTAGTTCGGGCTTAAATAATTTTTGGATATCGATTCAACGAAATTGAAAAAAAAGCGTCGCCAAACCTTATCCGTAAACATCGTAAAATTAGCCAAACTACCATGTCTCCAGCGGAATAACTCCGCAATTCCGTTCTTTCAGACACTAATTCCAGCGCGCATACAATAAATAACAACCACAAAGGCAGGAAAAAAAAGAACACGAGGTGGTAGGGGGAAAAAGGGAAACAAAATAGCATCGGAGACGGAGATCAGCATAAAAACCCCATAGGGAGTTAGGAAGTGGGGGAGTCGCCTGAGGGAGCATTACACACGAAGCACCTGGACACATCGCATAGCAGTTGGCCACGAACAAAGCGCCGGTAGTGCAGCGAAAGAGAGAGGGAGGGAGATAGCTTCGCGAAGCGACACGCGAGCCGATTTTCCACGCCGGTTGTCGACGCTGCCGAGGAATGGAGGGGGGAAGCTGAAATTACCGGCGGCCGGATGGATTTGTGGAAAAGCGCAGCTGAGCCTCTCCTGCTTTAGCATCGTTAAAGTCAGCCAGCCCGATAACTCGCTCTCTCTCTCTTTTTCTCCCCCTCTCTCTCACTCCCTTGGCCCCCGACGATTGCGCTCGTTTTATTTCCGCGGTTTTGTACCGGCCCCACCGGTGGTTTTATTCCGCGCGCTCGCGCACTTTCCGAGAAAGCCATAGCCACCCGAGAGAGAGCCTCTCTCGTTGATTTTTGCCCTGTTTTATGGGGCTCTGGGTTTTTCGACCGATGGACTACTGGAAATCGTCTCCGATCGATTTAATCGTTCGCCATTACTCTCTTTCTTTCCAACTAATTCAACGAATACAACTCTGACGAAAATAAAAAAAACCAGAGTATCTTAATCCCCAGGGTGTTCCGTGGGGTTTGCACTTTTCCAAATATCCCCTTCTAAATTTACCGCCCGGTCCTCTCGGCCTCGCGAACATCGCGCGCGTTCTTCTCGCCTGGAAGCGCGTCTTGCCTCTCGGCATTAATACCGTCTCTGCGAACTAGACACAAATAAATCCCGGCTATCATCCCGGCATATCTGCTTTATCTATCCTCGTACAAACGTCCCCGAGCATTGTAAAATCACACCCCCGTCCTCTCGTCGTCTGCCTCGTCGTATTTATACACAGAGAAACGGACTTGCACTTCCAGCAGATAGATAATGTAGTACATTGTTATAATTTACCCGAGGCTCGAGACTATACGACGATAAGACAGCCACCCTCAGCCCTCACCCTCTGATTTATCCGAAGAGCCAGGCTCTGTCCTCCCTTATCGCCCCGAGCATCCGGAGCGTCCCTGGCGTCCGGCTAAATCACCCTGGCCGATGGAGACGTTCCGAGAAGAATAGCCGAGCTCAGTCTCGCGTGGCCCAGGTCAGGCCGCATAAACATGAGAAGCGCTCCCCTTATTTGCGCTTCTCTCGCGCCATCGACGAGCTAAGCTTCGTGGCGTTTTTTTTCTCTTTTTCGTATGTATGTGTGCTATTACCATAACGAAGGGTCTAGAGGCGCGGCTGGGCGCGTCTTGCGTGTCGATGTGCACTTTCTCGCTTTTCCACGAGGAGGCGGCTAGCAGGATGTGCACAGTTGCCGTAGAAGTGGCGGCTCTGGAGGAAATGGTATTTCGCATTATTTTTATTTATTTTCCCGATATACGAATTCACTCGGATATTGAGCAATAACTGTCCTTTTAAAATTCGATCTTTTAAGATACACGCTTGTTATTGGGCCAATTTCGCGTTCGATAATTCCGCACGAGCACTTAACTCTTTGGAATAATATAACCGTTAATTAAATACAGTCCAAAATTACGCCGCGAAGTATCGAAACGCAGCGGCAAGAAATCCAGAGGGCGATTTAAAACTCGAAACAGTGTCGCCCAGAAGCCGAGACGTCGCACTGAGACTGAGAGAGAGAGCCGGTCTGGATCATCGATCACGGAAGCAGCGTACACAGACTGGCCACGTGGGGGCCACGAGGGTCCCGCTATCTTGGCATCGCGGAGAGCAGTCCCCTCTTCTTGTCTAGCTACAGGGACGCGCGTCGAGTAGATACAAGGGGATCCGGTATTTCCGTGCCGATCCTTCAAATGCCCCTCGGGAAATTGTTACTAAGGCAGAATAAGAAGCTGCATCGAGATTTGGCTCGGCGCGAACATTGGAAATTCAAAGTTTCTCTCGTGTATTCGGTCTAACTGTTCTACGCGTTATAAGCACGGTTATGCGGCTATTTGGAACTTTTGCTATACCCGATGCATTTTTACGAGGATTTTAACGATTCAATTATAGCTGTGGGGGGGCCTTTGAGGAAATTGAAATTTTCTTTGTGTCGGCAAAAAATCATCTCTCTCTCTCTCTCTCGACTTTCACTAATTCAGGAAGTTAATTAAGTAATTAGCGATAAAACTCGAAGACTTTCAAAATCTCTGGGGGGTGGATAGTGGGGGTTGGAGAGTTGTACTGCATTCCTTTTTTTAAATATGTAACGACAAGATGTATATTTTGATAAAATTGAACAAAAAAGGGAGGGGGCAAGTCGATTTAATGCGTCGCACTTTACATGTTATGTGATCATTTCTTCGCTTTGTGATATGGAGAAGAGGAAGGGGGGATTCGAGCGAGGTAAAAATCAACAATTCGCTTGATTTCTTAATTAACGCATTCTCAAATTAAAATCCGTGGAGGAAGAGGGGGGGGAGGAGAGAAAACGTTTTAAGGCAATACTCTCTCGAGCTCTCCGGAGTACCAGCGGCAGCTTGATAAGATAGCCCGAGAAATTATAAATTTAAATTAGATACATGATAAAATGGCATTTCTGCGCGTTTGTATTTGCGCGAGCGCTTATATATAACAAAATCGCCGGGGAGAGCGAAACGTCGTGGGCTTCGGCGTTTTTTTCGTCTGTTTATTTGTTTGTTTTGTGTTTTTGTTTTATTTTTCATTAATATCGAGATCGGCAAAATTGATGTTTTGTATTAACAACATTTCAAACTTTGTTTACGCGTCTCTCTCGGCTGTACGAAGTGGTTATAAATTTTAATGAACCTACAAAGCTGAAGCTTTTTTCGACTGCCTCGCTCTCTCGCTCTCTCTTGGTTCTTTTTACTCGGCAAACGAGATCCTACTCTGTGGGGATCGTAAGAAAAGACCAAAGCTTCTTCGGCCAGTTAGAGCGAATATCTCTGTCGCTCGGGTTTTTGCGAGACAGTTTCGCCGTGGGAGAGCGAAGACTCTCGCTGTACGAAATGAAAT
This sequence comes from Anagyrus pseudococci, assembly GCA_030522585.1. NCBI lineage: Eukaryota > Metazoa > Arthropoda > Insecta > Hymenoptera > Encyrtidae > Anagyrus > Anagyrus pseudococci. Next base: position 48,021 of record JAPYYQ010000529.1, on the reverse strand, counting down.
CCTCTTATTTATCGCTGGCGTACGCAGTTGGCAGTTTTTGATCTCCCCCCTACCCACCTCCGATCTCGCCTCAACATAAACTACGCATATGAAAATTCGCGGGCACGTAGGCACATTTTGCATAAAAGTGGAAGTTCGTTATCCCAAGGCTGAGCTTCAACCTACTTGGCATAAAGTACACCTCCTCTCTCTCTCTCCCCTTCTCAAATTTATTACAATCGCTGTTGGCAAGTCTCATTCTTTGAAATTCCAGCAATCACAGGATCTCAAAGCCGTATAAAATGTGTACGACACTCCAGTTATCTCCCTACCAACGCTCAACGTTCAATTTTATCAATAACAAGCTCATCTTCCCGCCCCCTTCATCCTCGGCGAGCCAAAACGAAAACTAGCCTACGATGAAAAAAAGGAGAAAAAGAAGCTCGTAAAATCTCGAAAAACCTGGGTAATCGCCGAAAAGCAGCGCGTTCGACATCGGCGAGAAATAAAACGCGCTGCAGTATAAGCCAGTGTACAAAGCTGTAGCCTGACTTTATTCATTACGCACTTTATATGCGCTCGGGTATTCCCCCGCGCGCGCATCGAGCCTATACCTAATAGCATCGGCCTAGTGCTTTTTCGACCGTCCTCCACACCAAGTTTTCTTGCTCGTTTCAGTGCTCTTCCTTTACCCATGTATTCGTGGTTTTACTCCTTCGCTTCGTAATATAACCTTGGTGGGGGATATTGCGAATTTCTTGCGAATCGGACTAAACTATCCGGTCAGTGGATTGCGGGATTAAGCTGGTACGGATATACAGATGTTATTCGGACGAATTTGTCGGTGCGTCTCGGAGAGGCAGAATGGGATGTTAATTACCGCCGAGCCGGATCTAATGCGCTCTCTCGTCGTAATGAGAATGTTTATATGATAAAAATGTAATGTTAGGCAAGTATAAATAAATTAAATAATTTTCCAATTACGCGCGTTGTTATTACGTACGGTTATGAAAGTTTAGCGTTATAATTTTCAGCGTAAAATCGCGCTAGGAAATTGTTAAAAGACGTAACGTACAATTAATTGGGGCTTATACAAACGTATTAATGAATTGTTGAAATTCGAAATTTCGTTTACGGCTACCCCGTCCCCCTCCCCGCTGCGTCTTATTTTTGCTCGATGCGTCGTAAATTTTCGAAATGCCCAGGAAACGATGTCGTAAGTTTTACAGCTGACAAAATTAATAAATATCATATGGCCTGTACAGTGTAATGTTACGATTAAAGACACAAGTATCGGTTTTCCGATGCCTCTCGCGGAGACACTAACGAAAAAGGGTTTATCGATTCAAACTTGACATAAATTTATTTTTCACGAATTTTTATTGTAAAACTCGTACCTTGAACGTGATATTTTCTTTTTTACATCCAACTGTTGCGTAAGGTTTTTTAAATATAAGCAAGCGATTTCACAAGCGCGTCATTCTTACGGTCAATTCACCAAACTGACGTCAGACCTTATCGATGTCTCCGAATGCGACGTGTACGTGGCTTTGATGCTAAATATGGAAATAAATGATGTTCTAGTCTCCAATATTGATTTGATGTTAATGAAATATTGATTGAAATGTATCGAACATCTGCGACGTTCTATTCTGTCTGTATACCAAACACGTGTAGCGGGTAAAAATTATATTTCCGTTTTCCCCGCGGAAACTTCAATATTCATGAAAATTTATAGAATCAAATTAAGAATACGTGCGCGGGTGTGTGCGTCTGAAAAAGGAAGAAGATTTAACGAAATAAAAATTTATTATATCAAAGCAATAAAAATAATAGCCGTACACAGGTACAAATACACGCGGACATGAATAAAACATTTCGTATTAATTACATTAAAAACAGAAAATAAATTCTTAGCAGCTAGAAATAATTCCAAGGTATAAACTTACACGCTCTTCTCGCCGAGCGTGCGTACACACGAGAACACACGAGAGGAGGAGAAGTTGAAAAATAAAATGAATAAAAAAAAAGTCGAAGAAGAGGCAGTAGCGCAGAAGCAGGAGAAAAGAGAAATAATTTCCAAGTTATAATTTGCTATAAGTAAGCATTCTAGGGCTTCCGAAAAAAACCCTGAAAAGGGAAGCAGACGGCCAAGTGATTTTACACCTCGAAAAAAGGGTGGCATTCGATTCCCTCCCTACTCTCGGCCACAATCATCGGTTCTCGCGCGTAAGAGAGCGAGAAGCGCTCTAAATAAAACCGAGCACGGCGAAGCCGCAGAAAAAAAGGCTCTCTGCTAGGCTGCTCTCTCTCTCTCTCTCTCTCTCTCTCTCTCTCTCTCTCTCTCTCTCTCTCTCTCGACGAACCAGAGAGAAACAGAGCAAGTCAGAGTGAGAAAGAGAGAAAGACCGAGAGAGGCAAGGAGAGCCGGAGCGGGCAGGCGGGGGGAGAAAAAAAATAAGCAAGAACAAAACTCACCGCGACTTAGAGCCGGAGGAGGAGGAGGGGAGAGAAGACGGAAAAGCAGAAAGTGAAAGAGGGAAAAAGCGAGAGCGTACGGGCGCGCACAAGAGAAGGAGAGAGAGAGAGAGAGAGAGGGAGCGAGCCTTCCGTCTCTCAGCCGTCCGTCCGCGGCTATATTCCCTACCACCGGTTTTTCAGCGCCTCCTGTTCTCCCTTCCCCTCTGGCTGTGCCGGCCGTTCTGTTCGCCGCGCGTATATACACACAGGCTCACGCATATACGGCCTGCCGCTGGGTATAAGATCGACGCCCCCACCCGCGCTACCACTGTAGCAGCGCCGCCGCCGCCGACCTCTCTCGCTTATTCCCTCGTCTCTTTCCCTCTGCGCGCCAGCAGAGCGGCTCCCCCGTACAGCAGCGAGACCGACCGCTAGTCGAGGTCCGACCGTTCGGAGCACTCGACGTGTGCTCTCGCGCGCTCTCCCTTTCTCTCTCTGGTTCCCTCTTGGTTGTTAAGCCCTCCCTCCGTTTCTTACTTGCCGTGCGCCTTTGTGTATTTGCAACAAAACGAAGCTTTTTTATAAAATAAAGAAGCTTCCTCTGTAACGACACAGTGAGAGTGGGTGGAGTGTGGAACGTTGGAAAGAAAAGCGATGAACAGTGTAAAGGACGTTGGGAACGGAGCGCGCCGCCGGCAACCTGTGGAGCATAGCGCCGCTCGTAGCTCTAGCCGCGTGGCTCGAGGAGCTGCCGATGCTGTACGGGAGGCTCGAGTAATACGCCGCTGAGAGCGAGGCTGGTTTAAAGAAAGCGCGAGGCATGAGATCGACGACAGACTGTTACGACCTGTCGCCTCTTGGGCCACTGCCTGGGAGAGCCTAAGTGCCCCCAGACTGAGTACCAAGCAAGAGGAGGAGGGGCCAATGTGCCGGCAGTGCTGCTTGATAATTATGAAGGGTAAGTCTCGACTGGCTCTCCTCGATGGATTAGATACATATGCCGTCATTCTTGATGACTCACGCCGAGAGGGGACGTTTCGGGAGATCGTTAAGGATTCGTGAGGTTGTTTTGATCGAGTGGCTGCCTCTCAAAATCGTGACTCAGATTAACATGGATATTAGTGGCTTTGGACATTATTATTTTTTTGCTTTTTCTCCGCGAAAACGCGACCGAATGAAAATTATTTGGAGTTTGTCGAAGCGAGTGTTGTCGTATTTCAAAATTGCAAAGTCCGTGTGTTTGCATTAAATCGTAATTTACCGTATAACGCGCTGGTAAAATGAACACACACAAAAAATTACCAAGGATGAAATATTAAATATTTTGCCAAGCCTCGAAGTAAAACACCTTATTCTATAAGAGAATTTTCCAAGGCGCGCTCATACCGGGAAGCATCTTTAAAAACAAAGCGACATCGCAAATACAATTTATGTAACTCGCGCCGATACGATCCCGAAAAGCAAAAGTATACAAAAAATTAACAATCGGCGAGTCTATCAACGCAACCCCCAACGTGTCCAGCGAAATAAAACTACTCCCCCGTTGGTATACGCTCAACAGTAAGGCACACCATAAAACCAGCATAAAACAAAGTGTTTCGCGGACAATAATCGCGCGCATCTCCTAATCCCAAGCCCACAAAACTTTCTCACGATATCAGCCTTAACGCCAACGAAAAATCTCCTCTTTCAAGCATCATCCTCCGCGTAAATTTTCTCTCCCTCTTTCTCGCATATCTCGCACATTTCGAGATGGCTTTAAAACGTGGCCGTACTTAAACTTGCGCGACTCGCGCGTCGAATTCCATCAGTGCTCCCCCCCCCCGCACGAGACGCTCTCGTCGCCGCTCTCTCATCCTCCCGCGCGGACGTAGATCGAATCGGATTTCCTGGATCGTGCCGCTTACCCCCCTCCCCCTGCCCGCTCCTCCTGCAACTCGATTTCCGCGCACTTTTCTAGCCGCACGCGGGCGTTACCCGTGTGTGTACCAAGCGAGCCCCCTTCGATCTTATCGCGAAAGAGACGTTATGAGTTTTCCAGGATGATCGTGTGTTTGTGCAAGTACGTGTGTACCTTCGGCGACTGGTCTTTTGTTTTTGTCCAAGGGATCGCGAGACTAAGCGACGGATAACGGGGATAGGCGAATGGCCTGATGTTTTGGTTGGAAGAAAAGCTTTCGGTGAGCATTTAAGGAGAGGTTGGGATGTCTGTCAGGATTTAAGGGTCGGTTTAAATTGAAAATTAATACAGAGAGTGTTTAAAGGTGGGTTAATAAACAAGCCCGGGACAGTGTTGAAAATGTTGTTTTCGCGAATTTATGCCAACGGGGGGTTCCTCTCTTTCTCGCATTGTAAAAGAGCCATTGCGCAAGCTTCTTTTTCTCTTAATTCTCAATCAGCACTGTAATTCGTATACGCGTCGCGTAATAAGCGTGTTTTTTATTTTTATAAAACCTCTTAACCCGTAAGCAAACTGTTTCGTTTTTTTTTTCAAACCTTTTAAAATTTTTTAACGAGGCGGTTATGTTACAAGTCTCTCGCGTAATATTTGGATATATATACGCGGGATAAGCCAGAGAGCTCTCGTGTAGGTGAGGACTTGCAACTTCCCGCATTTGGAGAGTCGATGCTTTTCGCTCGTGACTATATGAAATCATCCGACGACGTGGGCTCCATCGCGTTTGCCATCGCACCTGCGTGGGTGTGACCATATTACGGAACCTGCGCATTTACGCGTGCGAGCTCTGTTCTATTGCTGCGGGCCTAGAGTGTGAGAGAGAAGTAAAAAAAAAGCGACCACGGCGACGAATATTCGAGCTATCCTTATTAGTATTTATAAGCTCGATGGCTCGCTTAATGTTCCGCGTAAGCGTTGGCCAATGACAATACGTCGTAATTAATTTCAACCGATCCCTCCCGGCTTTTCGTTTCATTTCGGCTTTTTGTTCGCTAGTTTTCGTGGCTTAGAAAATAAACATGCGTTTTAATGTGAAACAGTGGTGGAGCACGGAATTACATTTGAATTTGAAAGTCTTTTTATTTGTTTCGTTAAAAAAAAAAAGAGAAAAAAAGCTCTCATATCCAGATGTAAATTTTGAAAACAGCACGGAGTGTAAAGACCTGGGGTGGGTATCGATAGTTGAACGCGTTTAAAAATAGAGTCTCGCGTGGTTCCTTTTGGAATAGAGTGATTCATGCGGAGCTGGCAAATAAATTACGCGAGTCCATATAACGAAAGGCGCGTTTAATTTGTTTCGATTTGCATGATACCGATAGCGCTACAAATTGTTTCCTAAACAAATTAGCATTGATATTCGTAGTGTGTCTACCTTGCACTCGCGGGTTATTCAACGAGCAAGCGCCCCCCACGTGTGTGTCTCTCTCTCTCTTACTCGCATTATCTGGCCAACGTTTACAACAATTCGATGTTATCTATCGTGATTAAGGCGACTCGCATTTGTAACTCAACCGAAACAATATCGCACCGTGCGACCTCGTTTCTTGTGTACCAGAAAAAAAAGAGAGTCGAACGATTACTTAAAACGACAGTCGCGTTTTTCTCTCTCGCGAATTTCGTTATTTATAGATGATAAAAAAAAAGAATGACAAGACTTTCAGTTTGCAACGAGGAGAGGCGTGTATTTGGAATAGAGAGAAGACGGCTACAGCTCTCTCATTGAATTTCTAATGCCGCGTCTCGTAAATACTGTTATTAAACTGTCATTACACGCGAGAGATCCTCTCGATTCCGCGTTAGCTCGTGGTATCCCGGTACACGGAGAGCTAACGAAATGCTCCGATGACTTTCCATCGCTTTTATACATTTTATTCGCCGAATACAAAAGATCCACGAGCTGTTTTGATATTTTTGTCGCGGGCTCTCTTCCCGGACACGCGGCAATTTTCCGCGAATCTCACGCGTTGTCTTCATCGTAGACCCATTAATTTTCGTAATTGCTGCGGCGGGAGAGACAGAAAAAAAAACAACGACGTCCGGGCAAGTCTACGCGCGGCCCACTCGAATGAAGAAACGCTCGCGCGAGGGATATGTGCGCCGCCCTCGTGTGGTCGTCTTCGATGCCGCGGTTAACGGAAAGCCCTCCTCTTCTCCTTGGCTCCTTTCCACGGCTGGATAATAAAGTCGCATTGTCTTGGCTGATTTGCTAACTGTGCGCGCTCGACAGTTTGGCGATCGGGAGAATTTCGTATCCGAAGGAGGCGTATTAGCATCGATTGATACGCGTCAACTCGTCAATAACGCCAGCGACAATTTCAATGAGACCTCGTCATAAAAATACGCATGGATCTTGCGCGTGTAGACGAGATAAAAACTTGAGCGTGGCCAACCAAGGTTTATGTCTCTAGATGAAATAAAAAATAAAGATAGAGAGAGAGAGAGGTCTAAGAGTGTGTCAAGTTTAAATCGCGCCCATCATTTTCCATAATAAAACAGTCTTGCCACGAGTTTCAGGAGAGAAAAATCAGTCGGAAATCTTAATTGACTCGGCGATAAGCAGCTGCGTATACACATACACACATAAACGCATAATCGCGCTAAACCTTATTTGTTAACGTCCAATTAATTTACTCGAAGCAGCAAACAACGTCAACCATTAGATTTTAGCCGGAGTTTAATTGATTTAATTAGCCGGCCAGGCTAATCAGAAGCTCGGCAAAACAGGCGTAAAGGCGCCTCTAAGAGAAATCTGCAAAAACTGTGCGCGTCTCCCTCTCGGCTTATTTACAGAAAAGAAAAAAAGTAAAAGGCCATCGCGGAAGCTAATTATAATCGCGTTGCGCAACGGCGTATTCTTCAAGCGGTCAGAAGCGCGCGCTATAACGTCTCAATCGCTGAGGCCAGGGCGTTTGGTAAATAAAGAGCGATAAGCGATCGTCATCGGAAAAACATCTCCGAGGCGCCAGTAGTCTAGCCTCCAGATCTGCACGTCGCTATTGCGATTATTAGATCTGTCGCGACAACATCGCGTGTATGCAAGAGGTCGCGAACTCTCTTTTGTTCATTCTCTTTGCGCGCATATCTCCGCGGATCGATTGCGAATCGGCCGAACGACGTTGATGTTTTGCCGACTCTTCGGCAGGAGGCACGAGCAAAAAGAACGAGCTTGAAGATATATATTTTTCGCTTATTGCGCGCGGAATTAAAGAGGGTTTATCGGGAGCGGCTTGCGAGAGCAGAGACAGGGAGAGAGACGCGCGCTTTTATTCCGCTGAATGATAATGGCGCCTTGATGTAATACCTCATTGGCTTGATGCTTCATGAATTATTAAAGCCAATTTCCAACGAGCGAAATGCCGGCTTTTATTGGCCGCGCATCCATCCCCCCCCTCCCTTGCGCATTCGATTTATTCGCGACGACTTTTATATTATCGATATTCGACTTCTTTTATTTTCCCACGTCTTTTCTTTTGCGCGCGGCAGCCGAGAGCCGTAAACGCTGTTATTCAGTCGAGTTGTAATTTATTTATCGAATATATGCCCCGCGTACGCACACACGATGCGAGCTGTAAAACTATGCGATCGTTAAAATATTAGTTCTATACGGCAGGCGCATCGAGAATATGCATATACAAAAGCCGGGGCGAAGGGGATGAATACCAAACGAATCATAACTCCGTATATAACGATCGATGCGCTTCTCAAAAGAGGCAGCGATAATAATGAAAAGAAAATAAAGGATTTTTAAAAAATGGTGATTCGTTACAATCCGGCACAAATAAGAATAATAAATCTCTCTCTCGCGCGCGCGCGCCATAGAGAAGCTTCGGGCCTCCGACGTAACACTTTTCTATACACGCGCTCGGCGCTCGCACACGTATACACGCGCGCACGGACACACGGTCACAGGACCTACAGTCTCTCGTTCGGGCTCGCTCAATATGCCGGGGCCGATAAAAAGCATGAACGGTTACGTGTCCTAAAAAGCTCCGCGAGAGATCAAATCGCTCACCTCTCTTACATTTCAAAAAGATCAATTACTCCCCCCCCTCTCTGTGTCTGTCTGCCTCCCTCTCCCACCCCCGCAGCCTTTCCTCGTGCATATGGCAGGAGAGGCCCCGTTTTTCGAGCAAATCAATCGTCCGGCGATCGGTCTACATTTCGACTCGCGCAACCTATCCCTCTCCGCGCCGCTGAAAACTCTTGAATAAATGCGCCGCTTTATGTATATATATACAGACACGATATTCGAAGCCAACAAAGCAAATAAATCCCGCGCGCGAGAGAAGCAGGAAGTAGTCTCTCTGTCGGTGATCGGGAGGCGCGCACAAAACCACGCGCTTCGCCTATGAATAGTGGCCTAATTGACCCAGTTTGCCCTCCCTCCCCTCGCACCTTTCGCGTGCATGCGGGCATCGATATACGTATGCCTCCCCCCGAGACGTGTACACCGGCTTATACCTTTGCACGCTCTCTGGGTATATCGGATGCACGATGGGCCCCGCGGTATATGCCGGTGCTCTCTCGGTCTTAGATGTGTGTCGCGGAGGGGATATACAGGCACACCGGCCTCTTCTCGTTCACTTGACTCTTTTCTTCGCGCCAGATCATTCGAGGGATACGTTGGACAGTTTGGCTTTATCATTTATGGACTCGCGTTTCTGTTTTCCGGTTTTTTTTTTATTCAACTCGAATCTCGTGATCTTAAACTTGGGGATTTTAGAGTTTGTCGGACGTTGTAAGTCTTGTTTTCGTTGGGAGCCAACTTGGTAGTCCCGTGTTTATTATTCACGAGTCAATTAATAACCACGGACACGCGACGAGCATGTGTGCCTAGGGATCTCTCGTTAGATCTACATAAAAAAACTCGTTTTCAACAGGTATTCATATTTAATCATTCGCGAGAAGATGGCTTGATGAAGACGAATGTAGAAAAGAGAGAGAGAGACCAGCTCTCTTACCTTCGCTCCTCATCGACAACCTCGATCTCAATAATGGTTAAAAAAAAGGAGAGCGAGAGAAACGGAAAAAGAGATATCTATACGTCGAAAAGCCAAGGACTCGATAAAAAAAAGAGAAAAAAAATTAATTACGCTTCTCTGCGATTATAGCTTTTACAGCGCGATCCGTATAGCACGCGTGTATATACAGCCCACAAAAGCGCCGGGACATTAATACTTTCTACGCTTTTCCCTATCTTTACGATCGCCGAGCATCACAATTATCCTCACAAAAAGGACAGCTAATGAAAAGATCGCAGTCTACGATTTTACAACAAGCCGATCTCTCGACCTATTTTTTTCTTCCCCCCTCCCCCTTAAGTACTTACTTTAAACTATGAGTAACAGACTTAAGATAGGCCAATAAAACGATAAACGTCTAACCGGCACACGAAAAATCCGTAGCACGTATATACACATTTCGCAAGAGAGCGAGAGAGAGCCTCTTTCCCCGAGAACACTTTCCTCGGACTAACCCACAAACATGGTTTCTACGATTTTCGCCGATTGCGCAATTGTCATTGGCTATAAGACCCTGAATGCTCTGGTGACGATCGTTGGAAAAGGCAAGAGGACGCTAAGGAAATATGTAAATGACGTAGCATACACAAACGCACGTGAACCCACATATACACATCGATGTCCTTATATCTCGAGCGATTTACTGCGACGCACGTAACGCCCCAAAAGCCCCAGCGAAATTAATACGCGTCTTGTGTGTGTTACATCCGCTAAGGCGAGATGTTCTTTCTCTTTCTCTCTTTCGCCTATATCGATTGTCTATAGCAAGCGTTGTCTGCGCACACCCTATAGCCTCTCGTAGACTGATTTATGCCCGACTTTGGGAGAGGCGTATTATGGTGTTGCGGCGTACGAGCGTGCACCATCGTCGTCGTTGTCTCTCCCCCCTCCCCCTCTTATGTGTGGGTGCACACTGTTGTTTCGGCAAAAACACGAAAGTAATCGGACGATTTATCATCGAGCGAGAGTCTGTCCGTCTTGCACCCTCTCTCTATGCAGACAGAGGTGGCTGCGTACAAAAAAATAAAGAGAAACGACATTGTAACGACGGAAAGTGTCGATATTGAAAAGAGATCGGCAAGAAACAGAAAAAGATCGGTTTGAATAATGGATATATGTTAGCCATAAAGAGGAGAGAATCTATATACACGTAACGAGGCGTATTTCTAATTCCGTCGGCTTTTGTTTTCTCCTTCCAGATTTTCAATTTCCTATTGATGTAACCAACGTAGCCAAGGACCATCCGTTCCTGGAGGCCGACTCGTTGCAGAGCCTCTTCCGCCGGCTACACGCGCTCAATCGTTGCGCTACCATGAAATTGGACACCCATCACACGCATCACAGTACGACCCATGGCAAAAGCGTGAGTACCTAATGATTCATTCTCAAAGCTAAACTAATTTGACTTTTCGTCTCTGACAAGTAAGAGATTGAGAATATAAGGAAAGTCTGTTGACATTCTCTCGATGCACCTTAGCTTGTATATTAGTCTTATTGGAAGATTCAAGGATATTCAAAATGACTCACTCCCGGCCAGAAAGACACAGACCGGAATCTTTGCTTAGGCACTCGGTTCACATGTGTCTATTTCTATTTCCTTATTATCGCTCTGACTTTTCCAAACACGCCGTTCCCATCCCCTCTTTCCTTGAGCCAACTTCTTCTCGCTATCTCGATTAGCCTAACGCCCCTATGGTCATTTGTTTCATAATTTACGTCCGTATTCCGAGAAGGAGTGGAAGAAAAAAAAGGTGCGAGGAAGGGATCGTGTAGCCCAGAGCAGATCGGAATCTGCCGAAAAAAAACAGAGCCTCGCCGAAAAGCGTTCGGGGAAAAGTGCGTGGTCCTGCACCTTTAACTCGGCTTTCCCCAAGCGGCGTAAGGTGTCTCCGAGGTCGCACTCCCCGCGGTCCCTTTTCCGGCCCTTTAATGACTTTGTTTTCCCCCCACGACGGTTCCCTAACGGCTGGTCTCTTTGTATTCCGTTGGGACAGGCTGTCTTCGAGACGCTCGCGGAAAACGTGTCGCAACAGATGTACAACGCTTCGGAATATGGATAAGTGGCATAAACGAATTTTTCCTTACGTAATAACACGCTTGGGGCAACGAGATCGGCAGATAAGAGGGTATCTTCGCTCGTTAGCCCGTACATTTTATCCCGCGAACATTAAGACGTTTTAGGGGAGCGGAATATGAGGCGTTACGCAAGCGCCTGCATTTCCTGTGCCACGCGCGCGCCCGCGCACAATAGAATGTCAATGTAAAACGTTCGATTACATTATACAAGTCGTTTTTTACGTAATAAGGTCGCCACCCCCGCTCGACATGTTTCCTCGTTAAATCAGCCGCGCGCGCTTTTGGCATTTGTACAAATTTGAAAGCTCCGGAGACGTAACGTCGTGCTTATCCAACATTTTTTTCATCCTCTTCAACCCGAGTCGTCACGTGTTCAATTCCCCATCAAATTTTCATTTATTCGCAAGAAATCGTGACGCGAGACGGCAGGTATAGCTCGCAACCCTAAAACCTCGATTTTCCCTCCGCCTAATTAGCTTTCACAAAAGAAAAAGCAAGGTATACCAACTTCACCGGTATATGCATACACACTTCAGTCTCATTGGCATATAGCCGCTCGTAAACCTCCTGCGCCTCTCTCGGCCATAGAGTCCAAGAGAGAGAGGCGCGTCCATTCATCCTCAGTTTTCCGAACAATGACGAGGTGGTCGGCGGAGGGGGAGAACAGCCGCTCCCGGTCATTGTCATGCTTAGCCAGTGAAAGTATATAGGTATAGCGCCCAAGGAATGGTAATCGAGCGGGACGCTTCGTGGACGATTATACGCTCGCGCGCAGGAAAGTCCCAGGCGTGGCCCGGATGCGCTTCACCTCTCTCTCTCTCTCTCTCGCGTGTATATCCCTGGCCTTCGGGCTCCTCCGTCTCTCGCGCGACTCTCCGCGTCTACTTATGGACACGCGTCGGAAAGTAGCGAGGCTCCCGCGTCTTTTACGTAACCCCCCCCCCCTTTTCCTTTGATGATTATGATCGGCGAGGCAGGACATTTTTTGCCACGTCGCATTAATCGATCGACCAGCCGGCTGCTTTTCACAAAGTCTCGCCGACTAACTCTCTCGACTTAACGTCCTGTCGAATTTGTCACGAGTCGCGGAAATGTTTTAGCGGCGCGTTTGCCTCTCTCCCTCGACATTGAAATTCGCGCGGCTTTTAATTAAAGTAATTGCCACTCTCTACCGCTCTTTTTTCTCCCCTCACCCCAATAATCAACTGGTAAAATATCTATCACAAAACACGGCGTACGGCTCGTATATACAAATGTATGTCGCGCGGGCGAGAAGAAAAAAAAGAACAGCGTCGCGCTGCGTTATCAGGAAAATAGGTGCTATAGACTGGTCCGTTAACGAGCGCTCGGGCTTATCGGTAAAGCCAGTTGCTAACGATTCCGTCAAGCTTGTATTTTCGCGCGTCTCGCCGAGGAGGAAAACTCTCTCGACTCCGTGTGTGTGTGTGTGTAAAAGCGGCAAAAGTGTCGCGAGCAAACGGTGAGCGCGCGCGAACGCTATCAATTATATACGAGCTCGCGCGCGCTAGAGAGAGGAAAAAACGAAAATTTACAAGTGCAAGCATGTTGAAAGTTGTTTGTTGGTTAAGCGAGGATGAGGCGAGGGGAAAGAAATTTGAAATCGCCGGACGTTTCGCGCGCTCTTATCTGCCGACGCATTTGTCGCCTATCCAGGCGTTATCGATCTTTATTAATTGCGCCTCTGGTATACCGGCCGCTGGGATATAGCTCGCGCGCGCGCACAAATTGCCAGCTGGAAGCTCGCGGACTTTGTAAAAGGACGCGCGTGAAATCGATAGATCGACTTGTCGGCTCGGATTTCGTATGCTTAACTGCAGCCGATTTATAACGCCGCGGACACGACTCTTCTCCTTTTTTTCGTCATTCCGATAATGCGCGAACGTGTATAGCTGCGCAAAATATTCCGCTCGATCTCGTGTTTTCGCCACACTTCATACGCGCGCATATGAATTGTTCCAACCGGCCTCTCATCAATCCCCATCATTCGCCAACAGTCACGCGCAAGAATCACAGCAGCAACAGCCTCTCTCGATCGTCTCTTCTCGGAATCCCCACTCGACACAAAAGTCATGCATAAATAACTCCCGGTCTTGCTCAAGATCGTCGTTGCTGCTGGCTTTAATTGCGCATATATAGCGGCGGACACGCGCAGGCCTCTCCCACGCACGAGACTCTCTTTCTCACGCCGGAAGCTTATCCGAGTCCTTCCGATGCTGCGTAATTGTCGAGAGAGAGCTCCAATGTCGCGAGCAATTAGCCTTTCATTTCCAATGAGAAGGTAAGAAAAAAAAAGAAACGAAACCGGCGAGCAATTTCGCGGGAAGTGAAAACTCGCGGGGGCGTAGAGCGAGTTTCACGGCCAGAAGCGACGGGCTCTCGTTTTATTTGCTATTTTTCATCTTTTCTCGCCGGCTCTTTTCTTTTTTCTGTCGCTTGCGACTTACTTTTCTCTCCCAACTGGTCTCTTTCATTATGCCGCCAGAGGCCGGGTGGGGATTTATGCCCGCGCGGCTCATTTTCCGATTAGAATCTTTCAAGATCGGCGCTCTCGGTATAGGCTTGCCCTTTTTTACTTTGCTTGTCGGCTACCCGGCTTATATTGAGCGATTCCGTCCCGGTACATACAAGTTGCGCGGCTTTATTTGCCGCGCCGGGAAAATTAATATAACGGTGCCGCGACGTTTTATTTCGCCGCGCGGAATAAATTTTCATTCATAAAATGTAAAAGCAGAATATGTATATAACGGTCTATGAGGAGAGGGGGGGATGAGAGGGAGGTTCATTCATACCTGCGGCGCGAATGAAAGTGCGTGAAAGTTTAATCGCTCCTGGAAGAGGTGAGGGGGGGAGTTTAAGTATTACGTGTGTTTATTTTGTTTCGATGATTTCACCTTCTTTTTCATTTACTCCTCGCACCCTCTGGCAGGGCCGCTTTTCGCGTGTATTAAATCGGGCTTTTGCCGATTTCGCACGCGAATCGAGCATCAAGAAGAAAGTATACGCACACAGAGCTCGCGGATGATATCCTGAAAACTACCGCTCTGATTCGCTCGGGTGAGCGCGAGGAGAGCCGCTATATTACCGCTCTCGAGGCTCGCGTAAAACGTTCGTTGGCCGTCGTAAAATTAATGTCGCGAAAAAGGAATCGCCGAGCAGTAATACACTTTACGGCCGGGCAATCGTTGTGCTCTCTCTCTCTCTCTCTCTCTGTCTGTGATAGCAGCGGCTGAAATCGAAAGGCGCGTTAAAGAGGTAGAGAAGAATCGGAGAACGAGCGGAGTGCTCGTAAAGCGGCAGCGGCCCGGCTGATATCTCGATTTTTCCCCGCTCATATACATACACGCATATAGACGCGTATACACTTAGCGGCGAGAAGAGCGAGTTTCACCTGTTGGCTCGTAAAACGACGAGGAAGAGCCGATGCGACGCGATCGTTAGTAGCTGCTGCTGCTGCAATGCTGGAAATCTCCGGGGGTATAAGCGCGAGAGAATTAATTGGCCCGCGTGGGATAGAGCCGGCGATCTTTCGCGAAAGCCACAAGTCCAGAACGTGTTGTGTGTCCAGTGAACGCCGGTTTATGCGCCAAGGGATCCGCAGCGCATCGAGGGCCGAAGTTGTTGCTCGCGAATAGGAGATCGGTAAGTCGGTAAACCGATCGGACCTTGGATCTCGACTACGATTATGGAGTTTGTTTATTTTCGCGTCGATCGGCCCTGTCGCGCCGTTGACGATTTTACCCGATAGTTATACACTTAGCGGATAGTCCGATTTGTGTCGCTCGTACGGTCGACGCGTTGCACAACAGCATCGTTATGACCGATCGATCGTTTTAGAAGATTTACTCCCAATGAAAAAACAAGATCGTACTCTTTGACAATTACACAAGCGCTTTCGATACCTTTTATAATGCCCCGATAAACGGCTCTCTCTCTCCGAGGAAAGAGAAAGAAAAATAAAACGGAGCTCTAAATTAAAAACAAACTCTCTCGTTATCGCGCGCTTCTACCGAGCCGATTTCCCTGCTGCTCCCCTCCTGCAATTTGCCCGCTACCATTAACCGATTGCACAAGCGCGATATTAAAAAAGCCAAACCTAATCGTCATCCCGAAGCATTTAAAAAGAGAAAAAAAGAAACGCGCCAGCCTTACGCAAGCATCGATCATAATAACCCCTGCCGAAAGAACAGCATATCCAAAGTATAGTCTCTCTCTCTTTCTCGCGCGCAAAAAAAGCGTGACAGACGATTGCGTAACGCGGGCAAAAGTGCGTGCGCTCGATAATCGCGATCCTACCGTCCATCGATAGCCTCGGGTTGTGGGAGAGAAACTCTCCCCGACGGGGGGGAAATTATCCGGAATTTCTTTTTTACGAGAGCGAGAGAGAGAGAGAGAAAAAGGCGTTTTTGTATATCCACACATAGAGGCACTTACAGTCGCGCGCGTTCGTGTGGCTGGTTAAGCTTCGGTGTGAGTTTACGACGGCGAGAGGGTGAGCTCGCTTGTAAAATCGAAAGTCGCGGAAAGGCCGGAAGACGGCGCAGCCAGAGCCCAAAGGGCGTCATTATCCCTGACTTTTATGCCCTCGTTTCGCCGACAGGTGGGATTATCTTACACGGTAGCGCCGTCCAATGACAACCCCTGTCATAAGCTTCTTCGCATTTTTGTGTTTCCCGCTGACCTCCATAACAGCGTTAAAACTAGCCGTAATACACATAGATCTCGTACAGCCAGATCGATTATCCTTTCGCTTCTGTATCCGTTATACAGGCAGCGTATAGGCTCGAATTAAACACTCGCCGGGTGGGCAACGAAGCTCTCTCGGCTTTCTAAAAACGGTAGCTCGGCATTTCGGGAATTCGTTCTGCTCTCCTGCCAAGGCTCTCGCGTCTCTCCTGCTCTACTTGACTTGACAAATCGAGCGGAGATCGATACGCGATACTACCCTATATCTAACGCCCGCAGACGCACGCGTATTTATTTTCGCGGATCTTCCTGCGTTTCGAGGTTACCACGCGGATCGGCTCATTTTCTCTCTCTCTCTCTCTCTCTCTCTCTCTCTCTCTCTCGTAAAGATAAAAAAAAAATTCAACACAGCTGTATGACTGTTTGGCTCTCTCGGTTTTATGCTTTGCAACGAGTAGCCAGCGAATCTTTTTTATTCTTCTTTTGGACTAATAAGTACCTACGTCTCGCGCGTCTAATAAACCTTTAACGTCTTGAGACTTTTTCTTTTACTTTTCGCCTTTTGTTTTGTCTTACTCGGAACCGCTTTATGTTCGGGTTGAGAAATAACGCGCGTACACATCCCCTTACTCGTTTTTTTTATTATTATTCGTATTTTGAAATATACATTTTACAAGGACTCCCGAGCAGCAGCAAAAAAAAAAAGGAGACTCATCAACGAAACTTCAATATTTTCGTTATACGACAATGTAACATTATCAAGGCCAGTAGAAGCAGCCTCGAAAAAAGTCTCGGAGCTTGAGAAACCACGTGTGCCAGTGTGTGTGTATAAGCTCACGCATAATAATCAGTGATCGAGTTTCTAAATAACAAACTCCATCCACACCTATATATTCCAAGCGTCAAGGCTCGGAATGGAGAGGGAGGGAGAGAGAAAAAGAAGACCATCTCGAGCGACCTCGTATAATTACAAATTCGACAATGATCAAACGAGCCGTAACAAATTGAGATACGTGCGCCCCCCTACGGACCGAAAACCCTAAAAAAAAGCGAAAGGCAAGCAGAAACCAAAGCCATGCGAGATAGATAGAATAGAAGCCGAGAGAACGGTCGGAGGAAAAAAAAGGACAGCATGCTAAGCGTCTTGTGTGTATCGATAGCAATATACGAGCAAGAGAGGGAGAGAGAGAGATAGCGTAGGAAGGGAGAGGCGAAAAATAAGAAGTTAATTGGCAGGTTGGGCCGCAGAGGCTTGAATGTAAAAAAAGAACGCGCCTCGGAAATCGCGTTTCCCTCTTACTCGGGCATCGGCCGCATCTAAGCCCTCTCTCGCTTGCATATACATACGCGCGCGCTGTACACGTCGACACGCATAATTACGCCGCCCCGAGAGACGCGCGATTATAAAGTTTCGCGGCTCCCGGCCTCTCTCTCTCTCTCTCTCGGGCTCTTTGCTAAGCTACTGCGCGAAGAGCAAAAAAGAAGGAGTTTCTAAAAGGCCCATTTTTCAGGCTGCCGGGATAAAAGGAATATTGAGAGTGTGAAATTGGAAGTCTTATAGGGTGTTTGCGAGCCTCTGGGGTCAATTAAGATTTGATTTAGGTGACGGATTGATAAGAGATAATAGCCAATGATTTTTTCCGCTCGGGCTTACGGCTTGCCAGAAGGAGAGAGAGAAAATTGGGTTGAGTGGAAGGCTTGCAAGTGCTGTTTGGTTTATTTTGCATTATCATTTGTTTTTTTTTCTTGGTCTCGAGAGATGGTTAAATTTTCGAATTTACGTTTATTTCGGATAAGCCGGAGTGTTCGTAAGGATGATTTTTCGGATCCTCATTTTTTTTTGCGCAGCGAAATAGACGAAAATGCGCTTTACTATAGACTGGGCGGAGCTCGGCGCGGAATAAATTTAACATTAGGCGAAAACTGGTTTATAAATAATTTTTGTTTTCATTCGTTTTAAAATCGCGCGCGCGGCGATCTATAAATTTGTAGATTAACCAACAGCAACTATACCTCCGCGTTAACTATACTTTGTGTTGATCAATAATAGCCGTTCGAAAAAACACAATTATTAACATTCCAGCGGCGCAAAGGCGCAAAAACAATTTTGCATTGACCTCGTTAATGTAAGAAGAAAATAAAAATAAAAGAACGAGAGATAAGAATAAAATAAAAAGGCTATCGAACGAAATTAAAACGAAAGAAAAGCCGGAGCGAAATGCCATCGGCTAAAAAAAGAACGGGGCAAAATTAAAAAAGAAAAGAGTAAATAAAAAAAGGCACAACGGCCAACAGAAATAGCCGGAGTAATTCATACGGCGGGGCAGCTGGCAGTCGTGGCGACAAGCAGGCTGGCTCTCGCACTTCGCAAGACTCGCCGATTTCGTCGCGCGCGCGCGCGTATGTCAACATTGTCAACCTACACGCTCGCTTATACCAACAGAGCTGCAGAGAGAGAGAGAGAGAGGGCCTCACACAGGCCTCCTTTGAAAATAGCTCCCGGCTAATGAAACCGCTCGCTCACCAGCTACATCTTCTCTCTTCCTCTCGTTTCTTCTTTCAAAACGCCAGCTTATTACGTGGCCCGCGAAATACAACATCTATTTCGGTGCTACCGATTTTTTTTTTTTTTCACCAAAACGCACAACGGCTTAATTTTTGGCGTAAACTATTAGCTAGCGATTGCTATCGAGCGCCTCCCCGATAACATCTCCGAGATCCTAGGCGGCGTAACGCGGCTACACCGGCGGTTAGACCGGGATCGGGCCGCGAGGCACGCCTAGATACCGATCTCGGTTCTACCCAGCCACGACGGCTCTACCGCTACCGCTTGAAAATCTTCCGCTTTCTTATATCCCCGTGCCTGCAGCTATATCCCGGCTGCTGATAGAAAACCAGTGTGATTTTCATCCTCGCTCGATCTCCTTGTCTTTTATAATGTGATTATCACCGGAGCAGCCGCTAATTAGGCCTGGCTTATAAATTCACGTATCTCCAATGAATTTCGTAGGACAAGGCCACGTGGTCGCAACGACCCTGGACGGATCGTTTAGAGCCTGCTCGCGATCTATTTCGTTATACAGCGAGAGGATAGCTTTTTAAACCGGTGGCTTAAAAGCGTCCGATAAAAGAAAAACCGACACGGCTGGAAGAAAATTACCGATTTCTCAGCTGTATGCTAAATCGCCGAGTATTGCGAGGATGTGAAAACTTCGTCGAGGCAATAATCATTTATCTCCTCTAGGTTGGCCAACGCCGCGATCGATTCTTTTTATTCAAATTCACGGGCTCGCGCGCACTTGAAATTACGATACTTAATCACCCCGCGGCATTTAAATTAAAACACGCGCGCGCGCACGCCCCGAATATACACAGAGAGCGGCTATACGATATGCGGGCGAGTGAAATTTTTTTCTTTTTTACGTAATTCAATTTTCCCGCCGAATCCAAAGGGGCAATTATGAGTCTTTATAAAGCTCTTCCTCTTTCCCCCCCCCTCCCTCTGTATACCTCAGCGGAGGATATTCAATTTATTCATAAGCTTTCTCCAATCCATAAACATATTCGCGGCTGAATATAAGCTTCTGGTTATTATGATTTGTAATATTTGTAAATCATAACTCGCGCGAGAATCGTTTTGAGCGTCGGCAGCGATTCTCTCCCGATTACTTATATCGAATGCGCCTTGTACATATACCTCTGCCTCTACGCGCAGCCTGCAATTTCAATTCTAATCGGCTGGAATGGCGATCGTCGTCGACGATGGGCAATTTCACTGCTGCGCAGGGGAATAATTGCCCTTATCTAGCTCGCGATCGCCCTGTCATTTGTCTACGCGCTCGACTCTCTTTAACCGGCCAATCATTACGCCCCAGTTAATATTGACTTTTAATTATAATAATTATTAATACGACCGATCGTTATTACCAGTCGCGAAGCACATCGCGAGATAATTTTTTTTTCAGCGATCCTCTCTGTCAGGCTCTCTTCTACCAACGGCGTCTTGGTGTATCTAGCGGCGCTACGATTAGTTCATTAAACACACACGGCCTGTACAGCAAGCAGCCTGATAGCTCAATTTCCCACACTCTCTTCAGCCCGGCGTTCAATTTACATTGGCATTCCGGCGTTCATGCAAAATAACCGCTAAAGCAACAAAAAAACATGTCGAGAATACGAGAAAAAAAAGGAGCCTCGTCTAAATAACCGTCATTCAAACAAAATCGCCCCGGAATCCTCCGGCCGATCAATTTACTCCTCATTAAACCTCACGGGCTGCGCACTAACGTGCCCGGTGCACGCGCAGACGTAACTGTTATCTCATTAATCCGATAAAACGGCCGCATTATTAATCTCGATCGACCGATCGAAATCCCGCGCCTCCCCCCTCCCGCCAACATATTACCAAGGAGTGAGTCGGGAGACAGGAAAGGTCCCGGAAGCGTAACGCGATATCCTATGTATGTATGTGTGTGTATAAGACTGAAAGAGAGGGAGTAGGCTTGCAGAGGCCAGGGAACGTTCGCGGGCTTATACAGACGCGGGACCGATAAGTCGATTAGGCTAATGGCCCGGAATTAATTGACGTTGTTGGGTCTTCCCCCACCGCCTTGCCTTCTTACTTGTTCCCGGCATTCCCCACCCCCTTCGGCAGTCGAGGGAAAAGAAAGAGCGGCCAGCAGATCGTGATGGCGCGATGCTTATCGGCGGGAAACTCTTTCTACTTGAGAGAGCGAGAGAAAGAGGGACCCGGAAAAGCCGCGCGCGAAACGTCGTTTTTCTTCTCCTGCGCGGGACTCTCCTCCTCCGTAAGTCCCATAGACGTAGCGAGCGAACGGGAACTCGCGATTTTTTGGGTTTTGTTTTCTTTTCCCCTTTTTTTCTTTTTTTTTATTTGCGAGGCTCTACTAACTCTCCCTCCCTTCCTCTCTCTCTCTCTCTCGCGTGTAATAAATAAAGTTTGGAGTAACGGTTTTTACTTATCGATCGGCCCCGCGCTCTTCTATGTCTGTGTATATAGTTATTTTCGCGAGATGTTATTTATACGGCAAAGCTTTCGTTATGACGCCGCGACTTTTGTACGAATCGAAGCACCAAAGCGAACAATCGGATTTGATCGGCTTAATTAGTCCTCCGTTAGCGGTAAATTTTACCAAGAGTTTTAAAAAAGGCCGCTTTACGACGCTGCAAATGACGAGCGCGTATCCTTAAAGACTCGCGATTTCGAGCAGGGAAAGATATACAGCCGGTCATTTAATAAAGCACCAGCCGCGAAAATTAATGGTCATATCGAAAGCCCGGCATTATTTTATAGTCGTTAAAGTGGTGAAAATGATGAATTTACAGGCAGTTAAACGCTAATAGAAACGCCTGCTGCTGGCCTGTTCTCCCCCCCCCTATCCTCGCCTCGTCTTACCTCGGGACTTTTCAATTGTGGAAAGTGGCGAGAAAAAGTTTCGAAAGCCGTCTAGGAAAAGCCAACGGAAGAGATCCAAAGCCAGCTCCGCGCGTACATCGCGAGAGAGCGTGAAAGTTCAAACGCAAACACACACGCTCGTGTCCCAAGCATAATATACCGCAGCGCGTCCGAATATTCGGATCTTTTCGAAATACAACTGGATTTTTCCTTTTTTTCTCTCTCTTTTTTGTTTACCTCTTGCGTGTAGGCGAAAGAGAGACGCGCGTTTCCTCGGTAAACAGACGCGACGCAACAGGAAGACAAAGAAAAAAAATCGGCATACCGCGATTAGAAATCGTCGTGTGTAATCGGCGTTATTTACGACGACAAGCAATGCAGAAGGGACGCTCAACGCCGCTAGCTGGACTCTTCCCGAATTCTCCACTTTTCCTTGGCTTCTTCCTTTTTTTCCTTCCTTTCGTCGATACTTTTGTTGAAACTCCGTCCGTACAGGTTTTTTTTATCGTAACGATCTTATAAATATAATAAATTTTGTTTACCTTCGAATCGAAAATATTGACTCCGCTCGAGCGCGAAAATAACGTCGTTTCTTGCCCAATATGTATATGTCACGCCCCAGAGTGCTTTATTTACACGAACCTCTCGCATTTCCGTGCAATTATTAATAAAATTGTTTTTCATACGAGCCGATATAGTCGGTATTAGGAGATCGGCGGCAGAAAAGAAAACACATACACGATCCTCGATGCGCACGCGACAACAACAATTGACAGGGCCAATTGAACTGTTTGCACATAAGATTAACCCGCGAGGCCGAATAATGAGGACGGTTGCATTACGAGGATAACGCACTGAGGCCCCCGCGGAATTAGCCAATCAGACGAGGAAAGAGAGAGAGAGATACACGCCCAAGACGGGAGACGTGATTGATTGGCTCGAATTGCCGATCCCGCATGACGATCGTCATATACGCACTGCCGTTTATCGTGCGGGCTGGATTTTATTGAAAAAGGACCAGACGCATAGTTGTTGGCGATACACGAGCATCGGTCTCTTTGACACGGGTCGGGGAGAGGATGACGCACGCCGACGATAATATCCCGACGTCGCACGTTAAGAATTCGTCAGCGATCGGTAAAGGGCTCGGCTCATTCCACGCGAACGCGCGTGCAGCGCGTCAGAATCGGATAGCTCTCCGAGATTGTTATTCAGCAATATGGCATAACAGCTGGCGTATAACGCGCATAGCCGCACAGCCGTGTGTGTACAAGTGGCGCGCGCGCGCGAACGGTTATGTCAATTCGCCAACACGATGTATACATAACATTAAGTCCCGATAGCTCGGCGGGCTCCGTTTTTCCAATATCTCTCGCTGGTATCAATCTTGTATTACAGCGTCAACCATTAAGCTATCCCATTTCGAGCTCTCCCTCCCTCTCGCACAATTGCGCAATGCACCGACGCCTTTAGACTTCCTCGTATACGCGCGAATTTCTTTTATTTCTCCATTTTTCCATGCACTATCCAAAACCCTTAAAATTTCCCCCCCCCCCCCCTCAAAGAAGAAAGAAAAATAAAACATCGCCGCACCCCGTTTTCCTTGGGTTGTAGGGCCTCCATCTCTCTGCCTCGCTGACTCTCGTGTATTTCCACTCGCGCACCGTTATAACGATCTCCATACGGCGAGCGCGCGCATTCGTCTTGCCATTTTTACAGCGTCAAGCTCGTATAGTTATGCCTTTTCGCTCAGGCTCTCGGGCTTTGATAGTGTCGTTGCGCGCACTCCGTCCGGCGTTTATATCGCATTGATTACGACCTGGACACCGCACACACACTGGCTCTCGCTGTTAAATAAAGAAAAATTCGCTCTCGTCGCGCCGACCGTTATAGTTTCGCGAAAAGAGAGCTTTTATTGCTCTCTTCGCGCTTTATTTGTTGAGCGAACAAACTTCGCGATGAACATAACACACACACAGAGTTTCCGCTAACAGTAAAAGCCAAAGCGATTCCATGTCAATTATTACACCGGGGCCAGTGCGCGAGGAGCGCATAAAGCACGAGGATGCGGGAAAAGCTTGTACAGCAAGCGGAGAGAAGCCTTCGACGGCGGCTTTAAGTAAGACATTCCGACGTCGCGTCCTCATTCGGCCAGCTTCTTCCCATAGCCGTCCTCTTAACGTGTGTGCACGCGCGTCTGTCTCTCCTTCGACGTGACCCAGAGAGAAAGAGAGACATAGTCTCTCCTGTTTCGGTGAAATACCGCGCGCGGTCGTGCGGTGTACGGGGGATGACATAACTGTGATCGGTAGGAGCAGCTCCAATTATCCCTCCGCTCTGCCCTCGCCGCTGCACGGCGGCAATGGCAAGGAGAGAATGAGAGACCGTTATTCGCTCTCGCGTGGATTATAACGCGAGAGCCGGCCTCTCTCTCGCGTGCTGCCGGTAATTGGATTGTTTGCCTTTGGAATCGCTATGTGATTTACAGGTTGTACCAACTGAAGTAGCTTCCCTTTGATACACACACACCTTATCGTTTATGATATTTGGCTGAATTTTTTTAATGGAAATGTTGCTAATGCGTAGGCGATACTCGTCGCTCACCTTTTCGGCTTTCAATTGAATTTATAAGATCTCGAGACGGCTTAGTCAATACTTCTCTCTTTCGATGTTGATTCTCAAGGCGAATCGAATTATGGGAGCAGCATCAAGGACCAACTGGATCAAAAAAAAAACGAGAGCTGTTTATACGCCTTGACCTTTTTCTTCTCTCTCCAGATTATCTAATAATCTCATCTTAATTCACGAGCTTTGCATAATACCAACGACCTGACTATGTCCAAGCGTTGTGTCTCGAAGAAGAAAAAAGGAGCACATATAAAAAAGAGAATCAATCAAAAAAAAAAAAAAACGTGGTCGTTAAAATTCCAAATAACCACGAGTAAAAAGGCAGTCACGTGTGTGTGTTTCTTCGGCGATAAAAGCGCGAGAAGGCGCAGAGTCTTCGCGTCCCAATTGTTCAACGTCGTTTCCAACACTTGTTTTTTCGCGCGTACGCTAAGTGTACACCACAGTTACATGCAGCTCGAAGTTTCTGCCTCGGAGATATAATCCCGGCTGAAACTTCACGCTCGAGGCCACGTGTGTATGTGTGTGTATATGCTCGATTAAACGACGCGCGCGACTTAATACCCCTCGAGCCGTTGTCGGTGTTAATTGACGTAACAAGAGGTAAAAGACACGCGCTGAGGCTCTCTCTCTCTCTGTCCCGAGCGCGCGGCTTCTTTCAATTCCTCGCGCGTTTCTCAAATCTTTCGCTGATTTTTCACCTGGAGGTCTGACGTTTGACACGAGGATAAGCCTTTTCGAGTGTACCACGTCCGAAGAATAATTATCACCGAGTACTGCCCGCTGCTGCTCGCGTGTCCCTTTTAATAAAAAATAACCGAAAAAAGAAGTTCGCTCGCCTTTATGAACACATTACGCTGCTTATCGATGAATTAATATTCCAAGGCCGATTATTGCTTCGCAAATTCGCTCGATCTCCAATAAGATTTTCAATTTTTTTTCCATCGCGACAAAGATTGTTAATACCTTGCTTAAAAAAAAAAAAAAAGAAAAATACACAAACTTACACACACAGACGAATGACGATAAACAGTCTTATTCTACCCTTTGCGAATAAACAAATCTCTGGCCGAGAGAGAAAAGCAAAGAGCTGCAATTAAATCAAACCTCGATAAATCGCGCGGCGCAGAGCTGCCTACAGCCAGCGGCGCATCTCTATAAAAAAGCTCGAAATGCAAAGCGTTCGATTTTTCCTCGGAGCCCTCCCTCCACACACAGACACGCACGTACATACCATCCGCGTAATTAAATGCGTAAATACTTAGGGTATACACCCCGAAGAAGTATTTATTACGCAATTAAAAAAGTCCGGGCGCGCAGGTGCGCCAGAAAGACTAGCCTCTCCCCCCACCCTCTCACTTGGCAGCAGGGGCTCCTCTCGGGTAATTACCTGTTAACGCTTTCCGAGCGCTGAATGTGAACGAAGCCGCGCGTCAATCGTCAATTACGCGGGACTAGCCAGTCTCTCTCTCCGCGAGAGAGAGCACACACACCCCCGCGTAATTGAATCCAGTCGCGTTAATATAACCCCCCACCTCCTCCGTCTCGTAGGATCTTAACCAGGCTCTCTTGATGCGATATTCCTCGGTACATCGGACGCTTCGAAGCCTGTTCTCCATCGGTGTATATCTCGAGAGGCCATAGCTTGGGATTTATCGGGGCTTGGTTAGACACCCCGCGCAACCAACGCACGAGCTTCGATGAGTATAGTGTAGGGTTGTACTCGCTTCAGCGTAAGGCGTCCGAGTGAATATTCATGCGCTCGCGCTTCGCCGAACAAAGAATTCGTAATTATAACTAAACGCCGGAGCTGTATATAAAGATGTTATCGGGCCGCGAATGCCGGAGGGCGTTGGCACGTATGCTGCTGATGGAGGCTAAGAGAATCCTCTGAATACGTGCTGCAGGAGCGAAGATTTTCTAAGCTTTCAAAATAAACACCAATAGCGGTCAACTTCACGCACCCATCGATCGCCCCGGCACCAAAGAAAGAAAGACGAGGAATAAAGAGTCAGCAATGTCGAGGCGAAAAGCGATATCGAGGTAAAAAGTAGCAGTAGGAGCGAGCGAAATCGCTAATTAAACAGAAAAGCCAGCGTATACGCACAGGCTGCGTTTATACACGTACGCGCGTTAAGGAGAAAAAGTCGCGTTTATACCGAACGAGAGAGAGAGGCCCGAGAGAGCGAGGCATAGGGAGTGCGTGGGGTATGGCGGGATAGGCGCGCGATAAAAAACGTCGAGAGACTTAAGCGAGGCTCGGTAAGCAGGCAGCGAATTATGCATGCCGCAGCGAGAGAAGGAGGAGGGGGCTTAGCTCGATGATTGAAGGATGCCGGACGTATATAAGCCGGGGAGAGGGGGGTAGCAAAAACAGAGCCGCGCCACAAGGCAGTAGTCAGCAGACTGCTTGGCACGGCCTGTACCAACCTCGGGAAAAGGCGCGCTGTGTCTGTGTGTGTGTGTGTCTGTGTATAAGCGACTGGAATTCCACGAGCGTATAACGAGCCAAGCGAGCTGTATACACCGAGCGAGCTGAGTTTTGCCTTTTGATAGACGCGCAAGTTCGCCTGTGTATGTACGTATACGTGCTTAGAGCTCCCCCGCGTATGTACGGGCTAGCGGGTGTACGTGAGAAACAGAGAGAAGGGACGCTTTTAGCGGAGTCTCTGAGCAAGTAGGCTGGGAATCGGGGAGTTTGCTCGCGGCGATATATGAACTGCGGATATTTGCTGCGAATTCGGCGGGTTATTGGGACCGATTCGTTTGTTTCTTCCTTCTTAAATAAAATAGATTACAAGCAGCCGTAGTCTGAAACTAAAGTCTCCTCCCCTGTCTTATACGTAGACAAGAACCCACAGGCAGAGGCGAGAGAGCAAACTCGATCGCTGCTGCTCAGAGTCGACGTATACACCTAACGCGGCTCTCGGGATTCCATTGGGTTTTTGCCTGGCGCGCTCGCGTGCGAGATTTATGAAGGAATCGCGACGTTACCGTTGCCCGCCAGACTGACCATAACGAGCTCTCTCCAGCGAGCTCTCTCTCTCTCTAAACCACCTTGAGCAGCTGGTATTTACCCGAGACTAAAACGCGCGCGCCTCGCAAGGATAAGACGCTAAAGGTTGGACGATGCGCGCGACCTCCCGGTAATTAAGCCTCCAAACAGCAAGCAGCAGCATCGAGACACAACGTTACGTACATAACAGAAGCAGCGGCGAGTTACAAAAGTGCATCCCAAACTCGCGATGACTTACAGGCAGCATACGGGCGGTCCTCTCCCGTGCCTGTGTGCTCTCGTAAAAGAGCCGCAAAAAGCTCGGAAAGAGGTCGTGTCAACCTTTCTCTCTCTCTCTCTCTTGCCGGCAGAAAATTAAATAAAAGATGAAGCCAGCAGCAGCCGGGGCAATTGATACGGGCGCTCTGGGCACCGTTACAGTTGGCGCGCTCATATTAATGCCCCCCGATCCAACTGCCTCTCTTCGGCCTTATTCCGCTCGGCCGAGCTCTTTAAGAGCTCTCCCAGAGACGCGTCTTTATTTTAAAACGAGAGGGGGGGAAGAGAGCTAACAGACTTGCGCTCTGCACCCGCGCGCGCCCAGCTGTATATACGGATTATTTATCGCTGCAGTTGGGCTTGATCGCGCCTCCAGCACTTTTAACATGGCTTATTAGCGCGTCGGTCATTCTTCTTTTTCATTTTCGTTCTTTTTTAAATGGTTTATTGATTGGGTTGTTGGTGTTTGTTTTTTTTCACTCTGTTGTGTTTTGGGCATTGGGCTTTGTTACATCACCCGGGAGAGTGTCTTTTAAAGTTTGCTCGATAACCGATATGCTGCAGGCTCTATCGCAATGTTTATTAACGGAGTTAGCCGCTCGAGAGAGTTACGGAAACGGAAGAAGAAACGGAAAAAGTGAATCACGAGCACCGGCACTTGTGCTTGAGTTCTTTATCAGTTTCTCACGCTCGCCCTGCTTTTTCTCCATTACGCTCGGTCCCTCTTTCTCTCTCGCCTTTTGTCATCACAAAAGCCTCGACTTAATACGCCCATTTAAGATCGAGAAAGCACTCGTGCGACTATTTTGTAACCCCAACATAACTTTCGCCCATTCAACGACTCGTCCCGACGACGACTCTTTCCAAAAGCGCCGAAATTATATTCCATTTCCCCTGTACGCCCATTGTGTGGAACGTCATCCGGCTAATTCCCCCGGAATTACAGCACCTAATTTGCGCAATACTCGAAGCTTAAAAAAGAAAAAAAAATAACGTGGAAATTTATCCGTAGTATAATTTCCAAATATTTTCAGGCCAATTCACACGGATAGAGAGCCCCGACAACGGGCGTACGTAGGAATGCACTCTTGTCGCCGGGCTGTTTTCCTGCCGATTGCTTTTAATTACCGTCACGCGGGAAAACTGTCTCCCCCCACCCTGCTTTTGGTCTATAGCTTTGGCAAACGTCGTATTAAGCATCGGGCGAACGACTCGCGAAAACACTTGTATATAGCCCGCAAGGACGCGGCTGGTTACTGGTCCCCTCCCCCTCACCCTTTTCCAGCTAACTTAACGCTCGGCTTCTCATTAAAACAATTACTCACGCTCGGTTGGACGGGAAATCTCAATAGGCAGGCAAAACCTCTCGCTTCTAGAAAGCGTATTAAATTAGAAAGAAATCGGCGACTGCACTCCATATATACCTTCCCGAGCAGTATATACGTACTCGCAAAACTTTCGATTTGCCTTAATGTCCGTATAAAAACGCGCGCAGGAAGGGGGGGGGCTCTGCTCCTCGGCCGAGTTTTATATTTAAAGCTGCCGCACGAGAAACAAAACTAGCCGAAACGACACGGAATGAAAGAGAGAGGGAAAAAAAGGATTCAAGTGAGTTGTAAGACCGAGTGCGCGCACAAAGCAGCTGCGGCAGAGAAAGAGGAACGCGCGCATATGTGGGGCTAGGGGCCCTTCTCGAAACGCCAGTAATACGAACGAACAACGGGGCGAAAGAGAGCGACCGACACACAGACAAAAAGAAAGAGAAAGAAAAACACGAGCAAAAGGAGCAGGAGGAGAGTACGCATACGCTCCGGCGGCAGCGCGTGGCCTCTTCTCCCCTGCTGCGCGAATCCGCTGGATGACTTTTGTTATACCAGTTAATCCCGACCCCCCTCCCGCCCCTTCCCTGTATCCTTCTTGAGATTTTTCGCTGCTATCATTTTTTTTTTCATCCCCGCGTATTTTTTCTGCCCGTTCGCGCGGGTTTCTCTCTTTTTTTTTTAATTAGCTCCGACAAGCTTTGGGATATTCGGAGGTGAATTCGGTGTCCTGGTGCGGACGGTATGCGAGTGCTTTTGTCAGTTTTTTTATATTTTTTTTAATGGGTATTCCGAATTACTTTTGTTTTGTTTCTGATGTCAGAGTGGCGTTGGGGGGAGGGGATGGGATATTTTTTTTCGCGGGACGTGTTAATTTTGAAATTAACGAGGCTGTCAGGTTGAACGATCGTTTTTAATGCTCGACGTGTTATTTGAAATGTATGCTATTGTCGTTCCGTCAAATTATTTCTTTTCGTTTTTCTTTCTCTCTGCTTTTTTTTTCGTTTCGCTGTTTTTCTTTTTCAGCCGGACCCGGATAAATAAATAATGCCGGATTTGCTATTTTAACAAGGTTTTACTTTTTTAACAAAACATTAATTATAAACAGTTTTAAAAATAATCAAAATTCAGGGTTCTTCTAATCCTATCCCGGCTTTAACAACCAATTCGCCAGTAAATCAAACAACCCGATAGATTCGACCTCCAAATTCAAAGTTAACTTCCAAACCGTTAATCTTAATCTCAAAAACCCAGTTAGCGTCTACAACTTTATCATATCCCTCTAGCCTCTTATCCAGTCCGCAAACCAGTTCCAAAAACTTCCAAGGATGAAAAAATAATTCGAAAAGAAAACGAGAACAGCACGATAAAAAGCCAATTACCCAAGTGTGTGTTGTGTCACAGGAAGACTACACACCGGGCGAATCAAAGCACATCGAAGCCTCAGGATTTTTGCAATTACGAGAATCGCTCGGTCGGATAAGATAGGGCTTTCGTCGGGCGCGTGTTATCGGGCGCGTTTGCCCGATCGGAAGTGAAAGTGTATAAAGCCGAGTTTTTCGGCTGAGCCTCTCGCGGACGAGTTAGTTCTCGAGGGACAGATGTCGAACAGCCTGCCTGATAAGGGTCTCTCTCTCTCTCGCTGGCGTAAGAGACACGTTCGCTGAGCCTCCTCGTTGTCTCTCCTACATCGGCTAGAGCTTGTATGTCTAGCCGGAAAAGTACGGAAACGGTACCGCGCGAATCACGGGGGTTGGAAAAGAAAGCGCTGCCTGGTATACAGAGAGGACGTACGGTGCGCAAACAATTTTATCCTCCGGCTATCGCGTGTCCCTCTGCGTCTGCTCAGCAAAGCCGAAAAAAAAGGACCGGCGCGCGTATCGAGTCTGTATGTAGGTCGTCGAAATGCACGTCGAAGAATGCGCAGGCTGTCTCCCGTGGCGCCGATATCTCGGCTCTATCGGCCGCGGCCACACACACACAGACGCCGAGCTCATCGGTCAAAGGAGGCCTGGATAAAGCGATAGCATCGGCTCTTTACTCTCTTTGCGCGCGAATGAAAAAGAGAGGCCGGGCGAGAATGGAAGGTTCGGGGGAAAACGGGGGCCGATATAAACAGCTCATTTGGCCCCGACAATGCCTCGATAACCGACTCTCCCGCCGCCGGCGTTGCCCCCGTCCTCTCGCTCTCTCATTGTAAAGGCTTATTATCGCGCGAGCGCGCGCGTGGTCCGATAAATCACCCGGCACCGGTAAATAAGAGATTAGCGAGCACACGGCTCTTGGCGCCGGGCTAACGGGAATATTGCAACGTACGGAAGCTGCTCGCTCTCCCCCTCGTAGATGATGATGTTAGCCGGAAGCTTGGGACTCTTCATCCCAGAGGCTGTGTTGGAGATGACGATGCCGGCTTTTAGATTCGATAGGCTAGTGGACTCTATTGATGGGTTAATAATAATCAGGTTTGGAGTCTCGATTGGAGTATTTTTTTTGCGAGATAAGAAAAATTGGGTTAATGCATAGCTGATAGAGTTTAGGATCGTTATTCTAGAGTGCGTACATCACCTTGCAAATAATACCAGCGTCACACCAACGCGACACTTTTAGAATCGTCGGAGTAACGGATTACTAAATGTATTCGCTTGTAAAAAGCCCATTATTTTCCGGCGCTGTGAAAAATCGAAAAGGCCCACTAAATCCGTGTTAATCCTTGAAAATGGCCAAATTAACGGCGCTCCTTATAATTTATCACGATCGTTAAAACTATTCCCATCCGGTTCTCCTTCGAGCGCGCGAGACCCTCCCATAGACGCACCGAAACAAAAAAAAAGAAATTCGAAGCGTCAGACTTATCACCTCGCATCTATCAAGAAACACTCGATCCACGACGTCAAAACAAAACGGAAAAAAAGAAGAAAAAAAAACAGAGACGGTCGCGTGACGAGTGTTGATCGCGAGGGTCACGCAGGTATTTTGGAAATGTCAAATCTAAACAGCGCGCTGGCGATGACGCGCGCGTTCACGCGCCGAGGAGAGGCTCAGCCGGTGACGAAACATTTCTTTCGGAATGAAAAATTGGTGTCGGCCCGAGGGAAGGAAGAGAGTGGGATGTGTCGCTTGACGTCATTCTAAAAGCGCAGAGAGCGCACTCCGACCCAATTTTCCGGCGGCGCGATTTTCGAAACCGCCTCTGCACCCCAAATAGACAGCGCTTTCGCTTATTTACGGCGGGGGGGGGGGCCAAGCCGGGATTTATTTCGGATAATCCCGGCTTCTGATTTCCGAGAAATCGCGCGCGATTATTCTTCGTTTTTTTATTGTCCTCCTCGTGTTAGGGGGGGGGGGGGGTGTTTGGTGAAATCGCGAGAGAACGGAAGATGTTCACTGCCGGTTTTATGCCGCGATTTTATCTGGCTCCGATGATTAGACGGTGGATAGAGGCTCGCTTAATGAATATGTCCGCCACGCGCGCGAGAGTAAACATATCCGAATGCCATTAGGCATCGAGTTTTTATTATTTGGCCGTATTAATGGCTTTTTAATTAATTAGTCGAGATTCTTTTTCATTTAATAGAGACGTTTCACAGTTATATTCCAGAAAGTTGTGCTGCCGCGGCCCCGCGTGTCGTCGTTAATTGAAATGAATTTGTTGCTCGTTTAGATCCCACCGAGATAGATATATATTTTTCCCGGCTCTTATTTTTCCTTTCTCCCTCCGTCATCCTTCCCTTTCTCCCGGAAACTAATTTGGAGCGTAAAACTCAACGGAGAAAGAAAAAAAATAACAAAATAACATTTTATCGAACGCTAATCAACACTGCAGAACACACGTCGTTAAACTCAACCATACACGCTTTAATTCCCATAATCGCAATTTCAAGCGATGAATGAAAAGAGAGAGAGAGAAAAAAACGGGACACCGAATCAACGTGAATTCATTCACGATAGCTGGGCAAAGGAAAACCGCGCGCCGATGCAGTATACAGAGAGTCTCGGCTCTGAGAAAGCAGTAGCGGTGCGCGGCAAAAGGCGCCCGCAGTGCCAATGTCGATGAAGTAATCCGCCTGGGTGAGACTGCACTGCGTCAGAGGCGCGCATATTTCGAAAATCCCTGCGCGCTATGTGTTCCAACGCACCGGCCAGCACAGGCGCGTTGTGTGTGTGTGTGGTAGGCGTAGAAAGAGAGTTTCGCAAGCGCGCGCAAGACTTCCTCTACACTCACGCGACACACGTCGCTCGGTCCTCGACCCCTTGCTCAGCCAGCTATGCCCAGAGAGCGAGCGCTGATCGGTCAGCACATGTTGGCCGAGCGCGTTGGTATTTTTAACCTGGCCTACTTCGCCGGAGACTCGCCTAACGTAACGACCAGCCGCAGGAGAGACTCGCGAGATGTGTCGCGAAGGGGGATGCATGCCGGAGGGGATTATTGTCAAGTACTAGGACACACGCTAGCGCGTGTAAGGCCGCGAGCGAGCTATGTTGCGACTACGTCCTCTTCGTCGTGCGCGCGTGCCTGGCCCAGTTAGCCTGTAATCCCCCCCGTTCCTTGGCTGTTACTACTGAGGACGCCGGCGAAATTTTCTGCGGGCTCGCTTCTTATAGCTGCGCTGATATGCGGCTACACGCTAGCGGAGAGTGGGCCCTTTGGCGTTTTTTTTTCTTTAAATCTCCTATGTGTATGTAGGTTGTTGCGGTTTAAGCGCTGTCTCTCTGTGTACCAAGCCCGTTAGCGTTTTGCAGCCAGCCCCATGGAATTTTCGAGAGTCTATCGTTCTGTACTTTTTCTCCTTTCGTCAACAAAATTTTGAAAAGACAAAAAAAAAGGCTAAAGAGCTCGGTAGCAGGTGCGAGCTGGAATCCCTAGCTCCTCTCGACAAAGCCATCGCGTCAGTCGCTTGTGCCTCTCCCATTCTTTCCATTAGCCATTCACCGGCTATTAAGGATATGCACTTCGTCTGCACCTACAGATAAAGGCATTCGGTCTAATGAGAAAACTCCCTCTCCCCCCGAATACGTGACTTACAAAGTCGTGTCTCGTCCAGCGCAACCCGTAGGCCCCCTCTTAAATCTCCCTCCCAATAATCCACTCAAAGCGAGCTATCCCCCCCTTTCTCCCTCGCTCGAATTCCTTGGCTCTTTGTTTCCGCGTATCTGTACGCCTCTTGTGTATCAGTTCACCGAACCCGAAATGCCTTGGCTAACCAGAAACCACACATGCACACCAAAATCCACACCTGCAAAATTTCCAAAATATTGTCCTCCGATAAAAAAGAAATAGGAATCAAAAGCTCCGGTCAATCTGGCGATCTCAAGGTCCGATTCTCATGACAGAGAGAGACGCACATTGCGTCGCATACTCGAATTACTCTCTCGGCAGAGCTGAAAACTCATCCGCGCGCATTATCAAATGACTCACGTTATAGTGTCCGGCTGCTCGCGGTTTCCAGTTCGAGGAGAGCCTCGGTTAGAGTGTGGGAGAGCGCGGCGGAGTAGGGGGGACGAGGAGAGCAGACACACGAGAGAGAGAGCAGCTACCTTGGTCGCGCTCCAACGGTTTTCCCATGTGGAAGCGTGACTCACGCGACGGTGGAACGAGCGCAGCAGCGGATAGGCAACGAAAAGCGAGAGGATGAGGTCCGAGCCTAAGAATAAAGAGCGATATCTCTCTCTCCCCCCCCCCCCTCCCCAGCTATACCGTCTCCTTTACGGATTACCTGTCGTTCTGCGGCAATCCACTTTTATTTTTCCCTCGCTTCATATACATTCGGGCATAATCCGGCCGCGTGAGTTATATGCCTTCCTCGATTTAATAACTTTCTCGCTTCGGCCGACGCTCTTCCCCGCTCGCGTGCTCACGTACACAGAGTCACGCCGGCTTACCGAGTTATGATCTTTGGCGTCTGGCTGTTACGTCATTTGCATGAAATCTTCATTTCTTTCCCGGCCTCGCTCTCGGCTCTCCTACGTCTCTATACCTCCCGCCTTTTCTCTTCATTCGAAATTCAAATGCAATTTAAGTAGACGAAGAACAGCTGTGCGTCGGATCACACGGATTTTCCTTTATTTCTCTCCAATAAGAATAAAACGCGAAAACTAAAAAGTGCCGCTTTGAATTGCAGGCCGGTGGAGGCAACACAGGCGGCGGCGAGGACTCGGACGAGGACACCCAGTGCGCTCTGAGCGAGAACTGGACGTTCGAGAAGAAGACGAGGCGGTGGTCGCGCGTCTGCGACATAACCCCGGGCAACGTCGAGCGGCTGCAGGCCCTGGCCAGCCAGCAGCAGCAGTCGCGCAGCGCCGTCGGCGAGGAGGACAGCCTGGACGACCGGCTGGAGCAGGAGGAGGCCGAGGACACGATGCTCGAGCAGCTGCGCTACAGGAGCCTGCCGCCGGGCGCGCTGCCCGACGAGCTGGGGCCGCGCTTCCGGCGCACCGGCTCGGAGCGTCTGCGCGACGGCGCCAAGGCCTTCCTCCGGCGCATGGAGTCCCTCAAGTCCCGCCGGCGGAAGCAGCAGAGCCAGCACAACCGGGACGCCCTCGTGATAAGCGGGCCCCAGGTCCTCGACGTCCTCTCGATGCAGCAGCGCATGAAGGAGCTCAACTGCGTCGACGTCTCGCCGACCGACGGCGTCGCCCCGGTCTCCTTCGCCGACCTCCTCCTCCCGGCCCCCCTCCAGCTGGCCGCCCCGGCGAGCTCGCCCCTCGGCCTGCCCGCCTCCTCGCCCTTCCACCTGCCCCCCTCGCCGCTCGCCAGCAACACCGCCAGCCCCTTCGGCGACGACTCCTCGAGCTACTGCTCGGACGGCTCGCAAGGCGGCGGGCCCACGCCCACGCCCACCCCCAAGACCAAGATGAACCGGGCCAAGAGGTTCCTGCACAGGGGGGTGCGCGAGGACCAGGGCGCCCTCAGCGACTCCGAGTGCCAGCCCACCAGCTGGCGGCATCGCTACTTCAAGGACGCAAACAGTAACAATACCAAGGTGTGTATGAGGGGCCCTTTTTACCTCCCCGCTCTTTTAGTAGCGTTTTATTTCAATTGCCAACTGATTGGATTTCGACAGGTCCTGGAGTACGTGACGTCGAGCCCGAAGGACTCGCCGCTGAAGAGCAGCGGCATAGCGAGCAACGCGGCGATCAACACCCGGGGCGGCAGCCTGAACCTGGGCAAGGAGTCCCAGCGCTACCGGGACAAGCTCTCGAGCTCGGGCAGCCAGAAGGAGGACAAGCTGACGGCCCTGAAGCGCGAGGAGAAGCTCCACAAGAGCTTCCGCCAGCAGCGCAGCAGCGAGCGCGCGGCCAGCGCCGAGGAGCACCACTCGAGCCAGCAGCGCAGCGAGAAGGGCCTGACGAAGGAGGTGACGGTCTACAGGGCCGAGAAGGCCCGCTCGGCCTCGGTCCGCCAGCCCGAGCACAAGCAGCACCAGCAGCCGGAGCAGAAGGAGCAGTCGAAGCAGCAGCAGCTGAACCTCAGCGAGACGGCCGGCAGCCAGGAGAGCAGCTCGACCGTCGCGAGCCGCGACTCCGACCAGGAGGAGGACTCGCCCCGGCACAAGGGCAACGTCGTCAGGTGGCACAGCTTCCAGCGGGGCTCGCTCTACCCGGAGCCCCTGGACCCGCTCTGTCCCCGAGCGATGGCCTCGATGTCGTGCGGCCAGCTGCTCGTCCTCCGCAAGCTCGCCCTGCTCAAGCTCACCGCGTGCATGGAGCGCTACTGCCCGACCCACCGGACCGGCTGGAACTGGGAGCTGCCCAAGTTCATCAGGAAGATCAAGAGCCCGGATTACAAGGACAAGACGGTGTTCGGGGTGCCGCTGCTGCTCTCCCTCCAGAGGACCGGCCAGGCCCTGCCCAAGTGCATCCAGATAGCCCTGAGGTGGCTGCGCAGCAACGCCCTCGACCAGGTCGGCATATTCCGCAAGAGCGGCGTCCGCTCGCGCATCCAGAAGCTCAAGGCCATGACCGAGAGCCAGGGCGACAACATCAACTTCGACGGCCAGCAGGCCTTCGACGTCGCCGACCTCGTCAAGCAGTACTTCCGCGAGCTGCCCGAGGCCCTGCTCACCAACAAGCTCTCCGAGACCTTCATCGCCATCTTCCAACGTCAGTCTCCACGATTTTAAATTTTCCTCCCTTTTTCAAAGCGACCCCCGAATTAAAAATGCGTCGCAATTGCAGACGTCCCGGTGGAGCTGCGTCCCGACGCGGTCCAGTGCGTGCTGCTGCTGCTGCCGGACGAGCACCGGGAGGCCCTGGAGACCCTGCTGGACTTTCTCAGCCACGTCGCCGCGAACTCGTGCTACAATCAAATGACCGCCTCGAATCTGGCGGTCTGCCTGGCCCCGTCGCTGTTCCACTTCAACCACAGCAGCGCGAGCGTCGCGAGCAACAGGTCCAACAGCGTGTCGCCGAGGCGCAGGAAGACCGTCGGCATACCCGATCAGCGCGAGCTCGCCGAGAACAAAGCCGCGCACGACTGCCTCCTCTACCTTATTAAGACGCATCGTGATCTGTTTATGGTGAGTCTCTAGCCCCGACTCCCCGAGAGAGAGAGAGAGCCGGATAAAACGGGTTCGCCAGCAGACACGCGGAAGCAGAGCTTTATGTACCTGCGTCTCTCCCTCTGTGGATCGCTTGGAATGCCGCTTATGTAGTCTACTTCGCTGCTCTCTGATGTATATTCCTTTTCACGATGCTCGCCATGGCGAATCTCTTTTTATTTGCGTTTTTTTCTTCGGCCAAGTGCTTCAATAATTCAAAAATTAACAATTGTAATAACGTCTTTATGTAACGAAGAGCAGCTCATCCAAGCCTTATGTAATCGAGTCGCGATACAGGCGTCGTTTCTTTCTTTTTTCATGTTTCTCCGCTGTTGATCCAGACTAAATTCGAGCACTCTGTGTATTTTAGGTATCCTCCGACATGTTGACGCAGTGCCACTTCAATTACATGGAGGAGAGCGTGCCGGTGCCGCTGGAGGAGCTCGGCTCGGAGCTGAAACAAGATTGGAGAGGATACATGTACGCTTGTACCACGGCCCTCCTCAAGGAAGGCCGCGAAAAGTAAGGAAAACATATTTATTTTTATCGCGCGCGTGCCCCGTCGCGCATTGAAAGAAGAGAAACAAAAAAAAGTTTTCGAAGCTCGTTTATTACACCTACGTGTCTATATTTGTCCCTCTACCCCCGAGCGATGTCACTTAAGGCTTACGACTGATTAACGCCGTAATAAATCGATCGACCCACGCACGCGCGAAACAACACACTAATCTCGAACTCTGCGATTCAATACACGCATTCCGAGAAACTTTGCTCGGACAAATCAAATTCGAAATATCTCCCCCCCCCCTTGGCTCGCGGGGTTTATCTAAATTTAGAGGCAACCCTCGGTTAAGGAGAGAGAAAAATAAAGACAGCCGACAACAAACAGCCTGTATCCCGATGAAAGTGGGTCAGCTTCCCCAACAAACACTCCTCCAACTTTCTTCCAACAGAAGATCTAACATGTTTTCTCGCTTGCAGGAGCCGAGGCTGGGTATCGGTGAACAACCCGGCGGACGCGAGCGTGGACATGGCGTACAAGAAGGTCGGCGACGGCCACCCGCTAAGGCTCTGGCGAGTGAGTACCGAGGTAGAAGCGCCGCCCGAGGAGCTGCTCCATCGCGTGCTCAGGGAGCGACACATCTGGGACCCGCAGCTACTCAAGTATAGGCAGGTGGCTAAGCTCGATACCAATGCCGAGGTCTTCCAGTATGCCACCGGAAACATGAGCCCTCTGCCCGCTCGGGACTACTGTGTCCTAAGGTGCGTCTTGGAATCTTGTTTCTTCTTCTTTTTTTTCTCCTCGTGGCTTGTTTACACGCTCGTGTATGCTTTTTCGGGAAAAGAGTTGTTTTGCTTATTTCATCTTTGGCAAATGATGCGTTGGGCCTGTAAAGAGGATGAGAAAAAAATAAAATGTCAATTGTTTGTTTTTTCATGCAGAGATTTTTGTCTGCTCAGGTATCTGGTGTTTACGTATATGCTTGTAGAATTTACTGTGCTTTTTGATAATTTTCTTCTGTAAATTCTTATTCCACCAGTGCACATTTTTTATCTCTATCACTCTAGTCCGATATCTCACTAAAAAAGAAAAAAAAATCAATAAATAAATCACTCTGTACATAAATCACTGGATTTTTCAAAGCTGACAAATTAAACAACAAATCGACTAATGAAACAATAATTCCTCAGAACATGGCAAACGGATCTGCCGAAGAAGGCCTGCGTCATAGTGGAGACGTCTGTCGAACATCCGGACGCGCCGGTCATGCTCGGGGGCACGCGTGGCATCGTCCTCGCCTCGCGCTATCTCATCGAGCACTGCGGAAGCGGCAAGTCGCGTATCATGCATTTGTCGCGAGTCGACACCAAGTGAGTAATGCCGTCCCATTTATCCATCCCTCCTCGTTTCTGGCTCCACATGAGTCAGAATCGTCGATTATAGCCAGCGATTATAAACACCATCTCGTTTCTCCAGGGGCCGAACGCCCGAGTGGTACAACAAGAGCTACGGGCACATAGCCGCCCTGCACCTCAGCAAGATCCGCAACTCGTTCAAGCACACGACCGACGGCCCGGAGAGCAAGGTCTGAGATAAGGCCACCGCGCAGTGCCAGCTGCGCGGTAGCCAACAGCAGCAGCAGCAGAGCCAGCCGCGGGCAACGGTAATCGCCGCCGCCGTCGCCACGGCCATCGACCAGATGTGCGAGGTCCAACCCCGTCATCGTGAGCCGGCGCGTCTGCTGCGCCCGCCGAGCGCCGACGAGTGAGGCGTTACGCCGAGCCGGGGCTTTCTCAGCCGCAGGGAAATGCCCCCGATGCTTCGGCTGACCACGCGCGCCCTGTATATACGAGTTATTTGTTACCCCGCCCCCCGCCCAAACTTTCCTTGTCCCCGTAATTTCAATGTATATTCCACGTGCTTGCAAGTGTATCCTAATTATCGCGAGTGTTTTACCTTTTTTTACGAGACGTCTTTACTTTCGGACCAAATGTCGTCGTTTCTACTCGTTCCTCCCTTACCCCGACCCCTTTCCCCTCTTCGTTCCCATTTTTTATAATTAATATCATTATTAATCATGTATAGCATATCTCAAGCTCGTTACGTAAAACGAGTAATATGTAATCTCTACCTAAATATATATATATATAAAGATAAATATATATATTTAATATATGCGAAGAGAAAGATGTTATTGTGCGTGGCGTCGACGCGAATAGTCCGACCGATGAAATTAGAAAACGTGACTTTTATATTCACGACGTTATAATAGATATTTTTTCAAATGAGAAAAATCGACGAGATTAATGAGACGAGCTGCGCGTACCAAATAAAAAACAAAAATAATGAGAAAAAAGATAAATAAATGAAGCAAACGTTAATCGCAACACAAACGTCAAACGTATATATTTTTCAATAAAAATAAAATAAAACGACAAGTTAATGTAATTGAGCTTTCAAAGCTGCAAAGCGATACCTGAATTATTATTACATAAGATTTAAGAATGTCCGTATCGAGAAATATTACGATGCACGATAATACGTGTGTGTACCCTTAAATTTTAAGGAAAAGAAAACAAAATAGCACCTTCGCTTTTTTACGCATAGAAGTTATGTGCGAGAAAGACTAACATATCGATTTCGTTTTTGATGCCTCAGGGGCTACAAAAAATGCCGGTCGAAACTAATAATTACTTGTACGAACAAGTACGAATAACATTAGAAGAGAAGATATTCCATTAGATTTGTGTATCTATGAATGTTTTAAGGAAAAAAAATAAAACAAATTTATTAAAATTTACCCGTGTGGGAGAAAACTGTACCATGAGGGACCAGATTAAGTGGCCCAGAGAACACTAGAAATGTGTAAGAAATTTTAAAGACGTGAAAAAAATTGTAATTGTTATTTAATCATCCGAAATTTCCTTTAATGGATCGTTGATGTATTTTAACATAATGCTAGTCAAGTTATTTTCAATTAAGAAGGTGCGCGCGTTGAAAAAAAAAGAAAAAAAATACAATAAAAATTATTAAACTTATCAATGATAATGACAAGCGAGTCACCGACACAATTATAAATGTGTAGATGCATATTTCAAGATGTTTATTATGTAAAGAGGAAATCTATAAAGTAAAATATATATCGAACACGTATATTTAACTATATTGTTGCGAAAGAGTTTTAAAATGAGCGCGAAAGAAAGAGAGAAAGAGGTTTTATGAAA
Organism: Anagyrus pseudococci; assembly: GCA_030522585.1. Lineage (NCBI taxonomy): Eukaryota > Metazoa > Arthropoda > Insecta > Hymenoptera > Encyrtidae > Anagyrus > Anagyrus pseudococci. The sequence goes on along the minus strand of JAPYYQ010000529.1, from coordinate 6,924 downwards.
AAAAAAAACAAATATTTTATGCAAAGATATATTTTTGTGTTTAAGAGCCAGTAAATGTGCAAGATGCGAAGCGAAAGTTATCAGATGTACCACTGTTGAGTTGTATATATGTACATTATATTTCAATGAATGAAGAATATACACGTATATATTCATTAAAAAAAAAAACATGCTATTTCTTTTCCCTCGTCAAACTATTTTTTTTGTTTTGTTTAAAAAGAACAACAAACTAACACGATCAAAATCTATTAATCACGCAAGTTAGCTCCTTTGTCCCTTACATAATGAGATAACACGAGTATCAAAGAAATCTCATCAAAGTTTCATTAGCGTTTAATTTCGACACAGCCCTCCGTAAGGACGAAAATAATTTTGTAATAAAAAAAAGCCAGCCATCATGCGAGCACGCCTGACGAGCTCTGTCTCTCGAAGTCGTCATCTTATTTGATCAGCCGGCAATATAACGGGGCGCGCTACTCCTGCGTCCCTGGCCCCGTGTCTTAACTTTTTCCCTCGATCGTTCGACGCTTGTAATCTTTGATGAAGCCATTGGATTCCGCAGAGCAACAAGCGCGAGAGGAGCTGATAGAGGACGAGAGTCAGATCAGCGGCTTTCCTCTCTTGATCGCATAGAGCGCGCCAAGGTCTTTTCTTGGCTTCCAGCTGTCCCGTCCTATCAGCTCGTTCGATCTGCCTTGGCCCCCGCCGAATATCTGCCCTGTCACGTTTCTAGGGCGTCTAGATGCGCATCGTCGCGTCCACTTCCAGATCGGCACATTTTTCTTTTTGCCTTCTTTTTATTTTTTATCGATAACGCGTCGATTGCAATACGACTCTGAAAGAATAAATCACGTAGCCGCGAAAAGTTGATTATTGTTTAATAATTGTTTATCGGTAAAAACGAGAATAGTACAAAATTGTATAATCGAAGACGATAGACGCAAAGAATAAGAGCGAGTGAGAGAGGTGAGATAGTAGCGCCCCAGCGCTGAAGTTACGACGATGGCGTAAAAGGTTGCGTCGAAAAGTTCAAGTCGCATTGAAATTATTCACATTAAAAATAAGCGGTGGGGAGAGAGAGTCTCTCGGGGCCTACGTCTCTCGTCGCTCCGCGTCTGTCTGCGTATGCGTGCGTGCACGCGTAGAAAGGAAATGACTACGTGGAATTAGAGGCGGCCGGCAATAATGCGATTCTTTGGCCGATGCCTTTTAAAATCGATCTCCCCCCCGTGGATGCCTCTTCCACCACGGCGAACCCGAAATTTTCATCGTTTCAGTTCATTTTTCGACGCCGAGCCGGCAGCTAGTCTAAAAGGGCTTCCCCGCAAGCACAAGTACGAATCTCGTTTTTTTTTTTTACTTTTTTCTTCTACTTACATATTTAAGCTCAGACGATGAGGTTTTAGAATCTAGAGTGTGCACACATGTCTATTTTTGTCGTCTCGACCTTTTGATTATTGGTTTGGCTTATTTTTTTTTCTGCTTTGTGTATAATATTTTTTGCTTCTTTTTTTGTTGATAATCAAGACGATAATAAAGTCAGAAAAATGCCGGCGGAGCCAATTGCCAATAACAAGAGAGAAGTTCACTGGCTGACAGTCTTGTACTACATACATTTACATGTCCTTGGACTTTACGGGCTCGTGCTAATATTTACCGAGGCGAAATGGATGACAACGTTATTCGGTAAGAAAATCATATATTTTTAATGGCTTATCCAATCGTAAACGCGGATTTTTTCTCTGTCCGTCGAGTCGCGCGCGCGCGCGCGCGTGCATTCGCTGATGAATTTCAAAGAAAATCCATCGTGACTGGTAATTTAGATCAGCTAATTGGAATAGATAAACAGTTACGGAAAAGAAAAAAAAAATAACGTCAATAAAATTTCCAGTTAGCTTAATCATAACATCTTTATGTCCGCTGACAGATTTACAAACAAGCCCTCCGCGCGCGTGTGGTAGAAGATCAAATTTCCTATTAGTTAAATGTATGCTAATTTCCGAGAGTAATTTTACTTAGAAAAAAAAGATGTGTATAAAACAAAAAAAAAGAAAAGAAGGGAAGCATAGGATACCGTGGAATAATCATTTAAATGCAAACGAACACAAATGTACTCTAAATTTGTATACCCGTTAATTAAGTATGTAGAATTTCTTCGCGACGACCGAGGAAACGTTCTTTTTTTCTTTCCAAGCGGCTTAAATTTTGGACTAACCATAAATTTAGAATTCTCCTCTTCTTTATCGGAAGCCACTGCTCTCGGTTACACAATACACGAGATCCCCGCAGCTCGTATACGAAACGCGCAATACTATTTTTTTTTTTAAATTTGTTTCTCCAAAACTGTATTAAATTTATACTTTGCAGCTCTGTTCATCATATTATTCTCTAGTCTCGGTATCACCATTGGAGCTCATCGATTATGGTCGCACAAGGCATTCGAGGCATCGGGCCCCGTGAAATTCGTGCTGATGATAGCCCACACGCTTTGCGGCGTAGTACGTATAGCCGGGGATTTACTTTAATTTTTTTCATTTCTTTTTCTAAACATTCAAATTGCAGGGCAACATTTACGACTGGGTGCTCGCTCACCGGACCCACCATCAGTTTTACGGCACCGAGCGCGATCCCTACAATCACAAGAAAGGCTTTCTCTACAGCCACTTCATCAGCCACTTGTTCACGGATCATCCGGAAAAGGAACGATTGGACAAGGACATTGACATGTGCGACGCCGATTCCGATGGATACATCGTCACCCAAAGATGGTATACATATGTTAATCCGAGACGCTCTTTTTCAAGCGCTGATTGTTCTGGAAAGTTTCATGATAATACATTACGTTGATTTTTCACAATTTTCTTGCAGTTTTTTTTTATTTTAAAAGCAGTCGGTTTAATCAGTCGACTAATCGTAACAAATCTACAGTCCAAACCTATTAAGCCGCTAATTTTCCGTTATGTTTTATTTTCAGGTTTTACTGGATACTTTTTCCAGTAGTAGGATTATTATTGCCAATAAACGCACCTGTCGAGTATTGGGGCGAGTCGCTTGAAAACGCCGTTTATATCGTTGGCTTCTTCAGACTGGCTGTCCTTGCCAATGTGTCTTGGCTAGTTAATAGCTCGGCTCTGGTCTGGGGACTGAAGCCTGGAGACAAGTTAATGAAATTTTTTGATACCTTAGTATTAGGATATTATCTTTTCTTTCGAATGCCAAAGAGCCACGGCTCGATGATGATAAACGATCATGGATTGGGCGTTTTATCATGAAATTGCATTACTGAGAATATTTGAGAGGCTCCAATTCAATTTTCCCAACGAATATTTCACTGATACAATTCAAATTTTATTATGAGCATAGTAATAAAAATAATCTTATTGCTTCTAACATTAATATCTGATTTATTATTCCGTTTTGTTGCTGATGCTTTTCCTAAACAAACAATACGTGTTTCTTTTTTTTTAATAATTTTTCTCATAATTTTAACAATTACATTATTTAATACACTTGTCAATAGTAAAACTTACCTCGTAAGCGGTAAAGAATTTTTTGTTCGATATCTAACGTCTCAATCTGACACTTTTTTCTTACGTATTTCGTAAAGCTCCGTCGAAGTGGCATACAACTTATTTCTCTAGCCACCTCATTTCCCTCCCCCCTACTTTTATCTACCACTACTGGCTTTTGCTCTACTTTTTATAAATATCCAATTTTTTTTTCACGACCACTTAAAAACGTACACTCTCCGAACGTCCTCTCTGAATTTTCTTAAACCTGTCTAATTGTAGCCTTACGCCTAACAGCTGACTGAAAAATCTGCAAAATTTTAACTTTTCTTCTAGATACCCGGTAGACGATAATAGCATTTTCCTAATAAACAAATCGTACTGGCTGAATTATCATTACCTGTTGCCCTGGGATTACAAGTCCGGTGAATTTGGATCGTACGATCGCGGCTGCAGTACTTTCTTCATTAAGATGCTGGAGAATTTGGGACTGATCGATTCCTTGAAGACACCATCGACGGAGGCCATACGCGAGGCCCTGTATCAGGCGACGAGCAAAAAGTCCGACATGACCAGGGCTCTGGATTCGGTGAAAGAACTCGTGGAGGATGAAGTTATGAAGCAGAAGCTTCGTTATTCGCATTAATCGAGCTTTTCTCTCTCTCTCTCACGTTTTATACACTGTTCAATTTACAAATAAATCATTATACAATTTGTATTATAATCGTGTCATTTTTTTAATTACTTTTTCGTGTGTTTATAACGACGAAGAAAAAAAAATCGAAGCAAGAAAGCGACAACCATTTGGTTGTTTGACGAGATAACTTTATATATTTGTTATGCTTCTAAAAAGAATGCGACATGACAGTCTGTTATGCACGGGCAAATTATAGGCTGTTGCAAAAAAGTAACAAGGTTATCGCACTCGCATGATCAGACGTAAAATAATCAAGCAAATTGTTTTTTTTCTCTCCTAGCCACCTACCTCGGTTTATTAATATAAAAACGAAAAAAAAATTCAAATTTTTTTTTTGATAAACGTTTTTTATTATCACTATTTCCATTAAAGACCAAGTCATAAAGCGAGTGCACTATACGCCTGAGCTATTTTCATCTTCGGAATGAGAACGTACCGGCCGCATTGCATAGAACCCGCATAGCGATTGTTGTAGATGTACACAACATCGAGAGAGTTTTACTTCGACTAGCTTGCATATTTGAACAATGTTTAAAAGCGAATTTAACGTTGGAATACTTTTCTTTCTTTTTAAGATAAATTTAAATCGATCTCTTAATGTAATAATGTAGGGAGCACGGGATTAAAATATATTTCAGTTGGAACTTCTAAAAATATGAAGGTTATGCAAGAATTGAAAGTCGAGCGTACAACGTGCAATTAGCATCATAAAAGATCTTGTAAAAAAAAATTAAAAAATACTATGGATTAAAGTGGCAAAACGTCAAATCAAAGGCCAAATCGAAAAATTTAAAAAAAAAAATGAACAATTATTTTTTTAACATATTCGCTCTATAAATATTTAACATTATACTTTTGTTGGTCTAAATAGCTTCCTTAATTATTTTATGATTCATAGACTGTAGTTCATTTTATTCTTGAAATTTTTTAGTCATATCTCTCGGAGTTGAGATATGATTTCTGATATGTGATCTCGGTTGCATAACTACGAAACGATTATATGTACGTTTACTTCTACGCCGTAATGAAATCTTCTTGAACTTAAAAATTATTTTGTTGTTGTCTTTAACGAAGAGCTTACTCCTCACAATTATTTTTTTATCTTATTTTTATTAAGAATCATAATCAAAAAAATTATATATTTATAACAAAGGTATTCTTAAAAATTTTTAGAGGCAGTTATTTAAATCTATTATTATACACTGATTCTTCATCGATAATACATGAATAAGTTATTTTTAATGGGAATTCCATTTCTTTTTTTGTTTTTTAATATAGCTTTGTAGTCGGATTTATATTTTATTTCGAATAAATATAATCTAGAAATCTGACCTGGCGCTTATTTTGAGTAACTCTGCATCTATTTTGAATTTCACATTAAACATCCTTTTCTCCATCCGTTTTCTCGCCTCCTTTTCAACACGCCATTTTTGCTAATAAATCATGCCAATTCCCAACGCTTCTATTGTCGACGCGAAAATGTGTTTTTTTTTATTAAATAAAAAAAAACAACAATAACAACGTACCGTTACAAAATATTCCCCTTTCATCCGTCCAATTTACATTATCCAGCTTACACACCCTCGATTTCTCACAAAATCCCTCAGCCATTACTCCCCCTCCAATTAAGAGAGACGAAGAAAAAAAATCCATTTTATCGCAAAAAAGCTATCTTTATATGACCATACGCGAGAAAGCTCGTTCTTTTTTTTCTCCCGAATCACGGAAAAATTGCGCGCACATACCCCTATTCCGTACTCCTCTCTCTCTCTCTCTCTCTCTCTCTGGGTGCAAGTATCCATCTTTGTCTAAACGATCGGAACGCCGTTGAAACAACAAGCATGCAGAACGGGTTCTCTCTCTCGGCTCCTCCTTCTCCCTCCTTCGGCCATAATGCGCGTGCTCTCTCTCTCTCTCTTAGCCGGTATCTTCCCCCACCGTTGGTTAATGCCGGAAAAAGTAAGCGTCGGCGCGTCGAGAAAGAGAGACGGGAGAGAGAAAGAGAGGGAGATCCTGAGGGAGTCGCGGTCCGGCCGCCGCGTTGAAACGTGTTCGACCAGTGGTCGCCCCCGGGCCGGCAAACTCTCTGCGCGCGCGCGCTCTCGCTCGCGAGCCGGCATGCGAGAGAGCCTCCTCGATGTGTCTCGCTGCTCTTTCTTTTTCTTTTTTTGCTCCCCCTCGGCAGCAGCAGCAGCCTGTCGTTCCCGCGATTCCGACGGCAGCAGCTTCTCTCTCTCTCCCTCGCTGCTGGCTTTTGCAGTGAAAGTTCCGTTGGCTTGAAAGTCTCTCTCTCTCTCTCGCGCGCGCAACGCACTTGGATGTGCTCTTGTTCGATCCTTCTTCTCCGCTCTATAGTGCCAACACACACCTTTATCATAGCTGCCCGAAGTGCATTGATGGTTAAGTGGACAAAGTGTGAGATAGATAAGCTCTAGTTTGCGAAGAACATGTGCCGAGATAACGAGTGCTGGTTTTAAAATAAAACGTTTCAAGCTCAACTAAGCGCTATTGGCGGGGACGGATCGATCGGATTTTAAACACGATCCGGCATCAGCGGCCTGTGCGCGATTCTGTGCTAAGCTGGTTTTCCAAAGCTGGACGATTCTCTCTTAATCTTCTTGTATACACTGAGAAAAAAATATAGTCAAGTCAACTAAAACTGTACTGTTAAATATCAGCAACCGAACTTACTGTTGGTTTAACAGTACAGCTTTGTTG